>CDFF01071297.1:41992-77876 GCA_000826265.1 Acanthamoeba culbertsoni
TCTTACATCAGATCACGCCCAAAGTAAATCAACCACTACACCATGCTAAGGTCTGTGCGTTCGCGTTATGTTTCACCAGTACTTCTCTCCACCCCGCGTTACGGTGTGGCTGCAACTGGTGCTGCCAAGCGCCTTTATCATGAGCGAGTCATTGATCACTACGAGAATCCGAGGAACGTTGGTTCAATGGACAAGAACTCCACTACCGTGGGTACTGGTTTGGTGGGCGCACCCGCGTGTGGTGATGTAATGGTATTATAATTACCTCCCATTAACATTCCATTGAACGATTAACACCAACCATAATTTCCTTTAGAAATTGCAAATCGAGGTAAAGGACGGCAAAATTGTCAACGCCGTATTCAAGACTTTCGGTTGCGGCTCAGCGATTGCGAGCAGCTCACTTGCCACTGAATGGGTGAAGGGCAAGAGCCTCGATGAGGCCAAGATAATCAAAAACTCCCAGATCGCCAAGCATCTTGCTCTTCCACCAGTCAAGCTCCATTGCAGTATGCTTGCCGAGGATGCCATCAAGTCAGCAATCGAGGACTACGAGAAGAAGCAAAAGGCCAAGCAGGCGGCTGGGTCTTCGGCATGAAGTTCGTTTTTTTTTTGGTGCAACCAGCGGTCCCTTCCACTTCCTCACTTGCCCCACTCTCTACTCTGTTGTTAAATAGATCCCTCTTTGAACTGGTGAAGATTTGCTTTATGAGCGAACAATAAATCTCACCGGCTTTCATCGCTTGCCTATTGCACTGCTGCGTGGGTGTCCCAGTAGGCCACGGCCTTGAGGTACGCCTCACGATCGAGCCGTGCGCCGCTGCCTCCTTCTTCTCGTCCCAGTGAGTTCCTCATCGCCGTGATCGGCGTCATCGGCGTTTCGTAACTTTTTCAAGTAAAAGAAAAAAAATGGTGTAAGCCTCAATAGTAGTGTCGTTGAAGTAGGCGGGGCGCACTCCTCATCCTGGGCTTTGATGGAAACTATTCCCCAATCGTAGTCCTTTTCAGTTTCCCGCTGCTCGGTGGGCAGCGCGGCATCCTCAGCCTCTATCTGCTGCCTCCTGCACAAACCTCGGATGTAAACAACAATAGCTACCTTGTACTGGGCTATCGTACGAGTAGAGAATTATGTCCAGATACATGGCCGTGGGGACCTCGACGTCCTTCGCTTCAAACCAGCGGGTTAGCACGGGAAGCTCCGATGCTCGTCGTGCAATGTAACCTGACCTGTTTAGGCAAAGAGGGGGGTGGGTTAGAATGTGCGATAATAGCAGTCCCAGCGTACTTAAGGAGGTGCCTGTTGGGGTCTGTGATGGCAATAGCACCCACCTTGGCCCCGGTAAAATTGGGCACGAAGAGGTGCTTGCAGAACGGAGCATAACTGAGTCAGGTGGATATGCACGTCACCATCGAGTCGCGTGCGTATAACAAGACAAATGCATGTACCCATCCACGAGAGCAACGGAGCCTGAGCTGAAAATCTGGTTGATGTGATCTTCGAACTTTTGTTTGTCAAAGCCAGTGAATTTCGTGCCCGAGAAGGTTGGGTCGTCAAACTGTCGAAAGGCGAATGGATTTAGCCTTATTGCTCTTCTCATCTGTGTTAGTCTAGAAAGTAACGCCTTTTTTCTAGTTCGCTTTTCCCTCCATAAAATGGACGAAGAGAAGGAGAAGGGGTTGTACGTGTGGGGCGAGTGCGGACTTGGGGTCGGGACCCCTTTCTACCACCTGGAAGGTCTCAATCTTGGGAGCGTTGTCCAAGTGGTAACCTCTCACCAGCTGGGTCTGATTCTCTCTCGTTCGCCGACTGCCGGGGCACAGCGAGGCACTTCCTGTGTGGATTTCTTTCTACACCCTGAGGATTTCATAGATGTGGAGAAAGCTGCAAGTGACGACCAAAGCGAGGCGGCAAGAAGCAATAAAAAGCGAAAAGGAGAGATCTCTGTCGTACACTTGCAGCTGTCGCACCTCGAGTTCTGCCCTCGAACGACCATCACGCAAGTGACCTCTACTTGGGCTCACGCCCTGTTTGTTGATGGTAAAGGACAAGCACGCATTGCCGCAACCATTCCCCTGCGCAACTAATTCCTCTTTTTCAAGCGGCGGGGTACATGTACAGCCTCGGGTGGAATGCCTGTGGCCAGTGTGGCAATGGCAACAGGTTTCTTTCTAGAATACTCTCCTATGTTGCTTTGTTTGTTTGTTTGTTTGTTTGTTTGTTTGTTTGTTTGTTTGTTTGTTTGTTTGTTTGTTTGTTTGTTTGTTTGTTTGTTTGTTTGTGTAGAATGGCTTTCCCTAGTATCAGTTCATACTGGCGAGCATGTCGGCGCGTTTATGATTCTCATAAACGCAACTTTGTGTGCAGAGATTCGGTCAAGCGCCCGTTCAGAATAGAATCCGTCCATCCAGTTCGCTCTGTGGCGGCCGGAGAGTGTCATTCACTAGCTGTAGACGGTACCGCCGATTCTGGCCCTTTGTTCCTGGTTTTCCCTGAGATTCAGCCTCTCCTTCTTCTCCTTCTCCCTCTCCTTCGAGGCAAGGGCGATGTGTGGGGCTGGGGCTTGAATCGCTACGGCCAGCTTGGGCTCGAGGAGGATGTCGACAGGGTACGTTCGTTGGTGCAGCTGGCCTTGAGGGATGGAAGAGAAAGGGGAATGTTGAACATTCAAGTCTGATAGAGTGCTGCAGCTTCGCGAATGGGAACGCAGCGAACTATCCAAACAAAGCGCTAGTCGCTTCTCTGCGGACGATTTCGTCCATCTCCTCCCTCGGCGACTGGAATCTCTGGCCAAGTGTGCCCTCGTCTATTTTCTTTAATTTTGCATATCTGTTTTAAAACAAAAACAATCCCTCAACCAACCAAACAAGGGACAATATCCTTGCAAAAAAGGTTGTGTGCGGGTGGAACTATTCCTTCGTTTTAACCCAATTAGGGCAGATCTTTTCCTTTGGTTGGGGAATGTACGCTCAGGTGAACCTACTTCTCTCTTTCGTTCTTTCTTTTCTTCCTCCTTTTTAAAGGCCGGCTTCAACTGAATATATATATATATATTGTTTCCCTTCAGCTTGGGCACGGCGATCTGGCCAACGAGTTCCTGCCCAGGTCGATCGACTTCATCACCGACGAAGTGGACGAGGAGGGGATGGAGGACGAAGACATCATCGACTGCGCCTGCGGTCTGTGGCACGCCGCGGCAGTCACCGACAGCGGGAAGGTCTACGTCTGGGGCTACGGAAAGGACGGACAGGCATGCTCACCCTCCCCTCCCCGAGAGGAGAAGTGAGTGGGGGGCACATGCACGTCCCCTCTCTGACCGACACACACCTTCCACAAGATGGGTGATGGCGGCAACAAAGGCAGCTCAGTGCCGAAGCAGGTCGTTTTCCCGAATACGGAAGTTCGTGCGGTGAAAGTGTGTTGCGGGTCACGACACACAGTGGTGTTGTCAGGTAAGTAACGTAAGGGAAAAGGGATACTTATTAGGGGAAGGGGATTGGGGAGGAGGGGAGTTTTTGTGTGTTGTCTCATGTCGTGTACCGATTTTGGATGAAGACAAAGGAGAAATGTTTGGCTGGGGCTACAATGCATTCGGTCAGGTCAGTTTGACTCAAACAGATGTGGATGAAGCACGAGATGAGCTGTTTCCGGTCAAGGTTGGAACTCAATTACTTTGCATATCATATATATATATATATATATGGGGAGAGCTAATTTAGGTTGCATCAGATGATACAATCCAGTGTGGCCAATATTTGGGCTGGCCCATGGGTTACTATTGCGTACCTACCCACTTGAGGTTTGGGGTTACATTGTTTGTTTAAAAAAACCAAAAAAAAAAAAAGTTAAGATGGAAATAGTTTTTTTGATAATATCAATATCAAAATCCGAGGCAGAAATAAATGAGATACCACTGAATCTCTTGTTTTGTCCGGCTAGGCGGGTATTCCCGGGATAAAATTGATACTCCCCCGCCGGGATTTGAACCCGGGTCGTCCGCGTGACAGGCGGAAATGCTAGCCAACTACACCACAGGGGATTGCGCAAAATGCGAAGGTTTGCTCTGTTTTGAAAATAATATAAAGCAAGGATTAAAACTTTCGATTCCTTTTTTTGCCAGTTTTTCAAGGCATATCTGTTGGTCTTAGTTTCTTTATTCCAATGGCCAGATCCCATTTTCGTTTAGTTCAATATACTGCCAAATCCTTATTTATTTATTTTCTATGT
The DNA here is from genome assembly GCA_000826265.1 of Acanthamoeba culbertsoni. Classification (NCBI taxonomy): domain Eukaryota; phylum Discosea; order Longamoebia; family Acanthamoebidae; genus Acanthamoeba; species Acanthamoeba culbertsoni. Next base: position 46,218 of record CDFF01071297.1, read on the forward strand.
TTTGTTAGTTAACATAAAACAAAAAAAACTTTTTGTTACATGAACTGATGTTCCACTTTTGATAAGACAAGATAGATCCCTATAGTACACTTGTATTACTATTAAAGCATGATAAATCCACAAAGATCAGATAGAGGTTGATATAACAATGAAAAATCTTTTTTGTAACTTAATAAGCAAAGCATATTTTATAAAATTGGAGTTGATAAGCTAACTAATATAAGAATATATTACTTGGTAATTAATTGATAAACCATGGTATATCTTGTGAACTTGCATTTAAAAAAGCTTTTTCACCTTATTTTGTCATTTTTCCTATTTAATAAGCATCTTCCATCTGCTCCCGCCCTGCCTGCTGCATTGATTGTTGTGGTTCTCATCCCTTCTGATGCCATACTCTTGATTGTTGTTCGCTTCCTCTACAAACATCTGTTCTGTCCCACTCTAGCGCTGGCTCCAACTCTCCACAAGGCTCATCCTGACATTTGCTGGCAGCTTATCCCTTGTGCTGCTGCATGGCAGCCCTCCGTGACAGCTTGATCTCACTCCTGGAACTGCCTGAGGATCTTATAATGAGTTATTAGCCAATTTTCAATAGAAAAAAAAAATTCTTGATTTAAACAACAATCTCTTAATATTTTTTTCCTCATTTAAACATATCTTCAAACTAAAATAAAACTGTCCTGGTATTAAAAAGTTAACTCACCTGACTAAGACAAAACCATTCCAGTTTTTGTCACAGTTCTTGACTCTCAAGTTAACAGGCCTTGAGCTTGTTCATATGAAGATTTTTCTTTTCTGTAACCAAGCTGTTGTCTCTGGCTATATAACCTTTCCTTTTGATCTTGAATTTTTGTTTAAACCTATGATTGCAATGATCAACAATGTCCTCTACCTTGTAGTTAGCTTTGTCTTCCTTGTTGTGGTCCTAAGAGAGTTCCGCATCCCAAATAGTTGGACAGTTAATGGAATTGACAGAAATCTCTGCGCCTTTCCCATCCATTGATACGAAAAAGGAAGGCACGGTTGTTGGGTACTTCCCCAAGCGTACTAACCAACAAGATTGATCCTTATATGGAGAACAAATTCTTTAGAAAAGGTTGATCAGGTCGTTGCTATACTTGCAACGGGCATATTCTAAATATGCGCAGTATTTTCCTATTCCCAAAACGCACGATTTTCTTCCAATCAAAAGAGAAGACGAGAGATGAACGGATGGTGAGGAAGCCACACGAGTTTTGTTGTGGAGTGGCCTGGAAGTGCATATGAAGCGATCCATTTTCTCTCGCCTAAGAATTCGAAATGAGCTTATCCGAGTACATCCCCGCAGTGAATACAGCCTTCGAGAAGACACTGGGCCTCATTGCAGATGAGAGTAAGGGATAAACAAAAGGATTATCTCTGTTTCGGATTCTAACTATTGGGTATGCAGATAGCTGGTCGCTGCGAAAACAGCTGGATGAAGTGAAGCTCACAGAGCGAGACATTCCTGGAGAACCGATCAAGGCCTTCAAAGTGGACACTATGCTGAACAGGCACTCCACTTCTTGACTTATGGGTGTGAACGTTACGTCATGTATTCCGTTTAGGCCAGCCAAAGAATGCTTGGACAAGTTGTGGAGGTTCAGACTGCCTGAGTGGCAGAAGCTTGACCCTGACACCATCGTTTTTGATGTTGTAGAGGTACTGCCTTTTCAAGCTATCCCTATTGTTTTTCCCGAAAGTTAACGAACTTAAAGGAGGAAGGAGACTCGACTCGTTTGGTTCGTCAAGTCAACCAATTGCCCTGGCCCCTTTGGCCTCGGTATTTTACGCCAACCTACTCCATGCTCTTTCTCTTACCCACAATGCTCAACACTGCATTAGCGAGGGATGCGGTCTCTACCGCAGATACGAAGTTGATGGCGCTCACTACTTCTTTGCCTCTTCTGTGGATCACCCTAAGGTAGGTGTGACTTGTTACAAGTCACTGCCATGACTCACCCATTCTCTTTCAAGGTGCCTGAATGCAAGGACAAGTACGTGAGAGCCATTCTGACCATGTACTGTTATGGTTTCATTCCTGAAGGTAGGCACTCATTAGGAACCATGTCTGTGTATCTTACACTGCTTCACACAGGAGAAGACAAGTGCAAAATGGTTCGTGTCTTTCATGCCAACCCATCGGGCTACATTCCGGCAGCAGTTGTAAATGCCGGAGCTGATCGGCTGGCGTCCATACCGGCAAAGCTGGCGAAAGCCTTCGCGGAAATGGAGTGAGACCTTATTATTTATTGGGTGTATTTTGATAGGCTATTTTCCCCCCCCCCTTCTAATAATCACACCATGGCCACACGAAACACTCGAGTGGCTTACTCGTTCTTCATAGCTTCCTCGTCGCATTGCTGCCAGCTGGTCACCTGTTCGTGCTTTTGTGATGTTGTGGCCGATCTCACCGCGGCAGCGATTACGGCAAGGATGATGCGTATCCTCCACCCTCACGAGGGGAGACCTCGGCAGCAGCAGCCAATCTTCCTCCTCGTCCGCGGTCTCGTTCTGCCCCTGTGCGGCCATTCTGAATATGCTCTTATGAAAGTCGACAAACTCATCCACCATGTCCTGCTTCGCTCCCACAGGCGTATCAAACACCGTTTCCTCCACCTGGCCTGGATTAGTGTCACAAATACAAGGCCCAATTGTGAGCTTTGGAAAAACCAAAATCCATATATATATATGTATATAGCAAATATATATATATCGAAAGGAGTAAGGAAAGACGACCGTTAGGCTTGTGGTAGCGCAAGCGAGTGAGGTTGTCGAGGACAAGCATCCCTTCGGTACCCACAACCTGGAACAGCGAATCTGATCGGCTCGCGGCGTGCGTCATGGCCCATGTTCCCACGGCCCCGCATTCCAGGTCCATCGCCATGGTCAACGTATCCACTTCATCGTCATCATCATCAGCATCTTCATCATCACCACCACCACCACCACCAATATCGATTCCAATACGAAAGAAATATACACATGCAATACATTATATAGCGCTCTAGGTAACATGTACGCGATCCATTTCGGTCTTGAATTTGGCGCGCATACGCGGCAACCGAGCGCACCGGACCAAGAACGGTGGTGACGATGGATACCCAGTGAACTCCAGCGTCTATCGACAGCGTGAGCGGTAACGGTCCGTTGGTGAGGCGCTCGTACGGTCTTTCATGTTGCACGCAAAGACTCAATTACCAGAGAGGATGCCGGCGATGTGCTTTGGGTTCTTCCTCCATTCGGTATGGAGGTAAGGGTTGTTGTCGGGCGCGAACTGACGCCAGAAATGTAGGCTGAAAGCCACCACCGAGCCGACAGCACCCTCTTGCAACATATAAAAATGCAAAGACCAAGACCAAGACAAGTACAAGTACAAAAAATCCAACAATAAAAATCGAAAATATAAAAACACCAACACAAACACAAATAGTACCAACGACCCTGCGGGCCATGTCGCGGAGAGAACTTTTGTAGGGGTAATTCTCTGCAACCATGAGTGACACATGGTGAGACTTCTGGCTCAGTTTAACGAGTTCCGTAGCGTCCTCCAGGGTGTGAGCGATGGGCTTTTCCAACATCACGTGCTTGCCTGCTGCGGCGGCTGCGCGAGCGACCTCCAGGTTGTGCTCCACGGGGAGGGCCACCACGACCGCGTCCACATCCGGGCGGGCCACTACGTCCCGCCATTCGTGGCTCACGAACACGGACTCTCGCGAGAGGCCTGCGGCCTGAAGGTACGCGTCGACCTTCTCCACTGAACGGTTGCACACGGCTCGAATCTCGAAGAGGTCTCCCAGGGCCTGTGGGTCACTGTTAATGGCCTTGTTGCACCACAGCTGCTGGTGTAGTGTGAAACTTGCTAGCCAATTGGGCTCCTACCTTGACAGCAGGAAGGTGTGAAGAAATAGCCCACAGGCCTGTACCGATGATGCCCAGTCGCACCTTCTTCGTGGGTATACCACTTTCCATGGCGGAAACAATAAAAAAAGAATTCTTTTATATTTCCCCCTGTGAGTGCAAAAGCGGCTATCAAAATTGTTGGTTTTTTATTTTGGTGTATTTACAGTCGGGGGCCGATCAGCCGTGTGGCGATAAATACAATTTACATGAGGCGCCTCGTCCGTGAGGGGTAATGGTTGCTACGCTTGGAGGGTTGCTTCTCATCGCTATCGAGAGAAGAGGAGGGGTGGGAAAACTTGTGGCGAGAACTCAGCAGCCACGCTGCCTGGCGGTCATTTGAGAGAGGAGGAACTGGGGGAAGTCGTCGGTGGAGAGGCTAAGAGAGTAGTTGAGGCCGGCGAGGAAGGTGCGCTCGAGAGCGTTGACCTGCTTGACGGTGAGGCTGAGCACGTCGGCGAAGAGGCGGTTGGCGTGGCGGTTGCGCTCCTCGAGCCAGTGCTTAATAGTACAGAGAGAAGATATAGCGAGGAGGTGGAAGAGCGGGATGTCCTTGAGGCCCCTCGCACGCACGTAGCGGTCGGCGTATATGAGAGTCGCGAGCAGAAGCTCGTAGTTGCGCTTCTGCCACTTTTTGGCCAGCTTGTCGACTCCCACGCGCGACGTGTCGACCTTGAAGTTCTTCGAGAAGAGGTTGGGGAAGGCCTCAATCTTGAAGCACTGAGAGTATGAGCTGAAGAAGTTGTTGAGTCGCCAGTTGAGAATCTGCACGATCATCTGCACTAGCGAGATGATCCACTTCTCTCGCTCCTCTCGAGTGAAGGTCGTGTAGGCATTCTGGTCGTAAATACAGATCCAATCTGACACAAGGTTCACGATCGCCCCGAGGCTCTCCTTCGAGAAATACAGATCGTATGCGTGCAGCGTCTTTTGGCTTCGCCCCGCCTGGCCCATGGCAGAGGCGATGGTGGTCTTGAGGAGCTGCTGGTGGTCCCGCTGCTGCTGGGCCAGCACCTCATTCACAGCAGCCCGAATGTGTCCGGTCTCTATGACTTCTTCGTCGTCCTCCACAACGATGGGCGCCGCGGCCGTTCCGGCCACGGGGACGGGTACGCGAGCTATCGCGAGTCGGGCTCGGCGCTCGCTTCTCTTGGCCCGCTCCTTCTCCTCTCGCACTCGGTCGCTGACGCTGGGTGCGGGCGGAGCGGGGGCGGTCATAACGACGCGACGTCGCTTTACCATGTGTTGCTGCTGTTGTTGCTGCATGGCGGCGGCCATGGCCTCAAAAGAAGTAGTCTCGGGCTGTCTCTTCCTCTTCCTAATTTCATTCGCTAGGAGTACGGTGCGCAGGCTTCGGTCTCTGTCCGTATCCTGTATTTGAAGCGTCTAGGTCAGCGCCAGTAACAAACATACGGCACAAGGCAGCGCAGTGTACCATGTGGCAAGTACAGTGGAAGTAGTGTTGGTGTTCGACTTGCAAAGTGGCCATTGTGCAGAAGGAAGGGCGACTTGCTTCGGCGGGTAGTTGGTTTTAGTTGCGGAGGCCTTGACGCCAAGGAGCCTTGTAATAACTGTCGTGCATGGAAAAGCAGAAATACGGTGAGCTGGGTGTCTTTAGCAAGGAGCCCGATGGGAGGGAACGGAAAAATGCGCTTGTTTCTACAGTTTCCGTCGCCAAGACGCGTTGCTAAGAACCGCGGCTGTTCTTGGCAGATTTTCGCCAAAGATGAGGAAGGAATCGCGAAGCAATGACATTCGCTGCCCCTTCCTCATCACTGAACGAACAGAACTACGCGCGGCCTTAAGTTGTTGGGAAGCGCTGCGTACCAAGTAAAGCAACTAAAGTAGAGGGCCTGCTTAGGTGAGCTTCGCAGGGGGCGAGAGCGATGGGTAGGACCTCCAAGCCTAGGGGGTAGTGGTGGGTGTGGCTAAGAGGAAGGAAGGGAGAAGGGACGTCCTCGACCAGCTACTGTGCGTGAGAATGGTAAAGTGCCACTCTGTCGGTTCTTGGTGTCTTTATACCCGAGCCGCTGCTGCGCGTGGGGCTATGTGGAGGTGTAGACCCTACGGGTCGAGGCTGTAGTCCCTGTCGGCCAACCAAGCGGTTTTCGCGCTAATTTATAGGGCTTACACGCCTGAGTCACTGTTATGCCGCGGCGTGTCGGTGTCAAAGTCGTGCCGAGCGACTAAGGCACCCGAGAAAGGGCGACAGGACGCGACCTCCGATACCTATCAAGGAGCACCGAATACGTATTTCGTGCAAGCCCGGAGGCACGGAAGTGAGAAATGGCCGACGGCGCAGATCACCCTGCCCGCTCCATTCGCGGCTCAGGATCAACTCCGCTATAGTGGTAATTCCGTTGAATTTGCCAGACCCTGGTCATCATTTCGTCGAAACAAGTGACACAATCAATGAATTTTGCCAGAAAGAAGAGGTGGCGCCGTTGGGAAGTCATTCCTTTCTGTGTTTCTTTCGTTTCTTGTCGCTGTATTACCGTGTCCGAAGACGTCTGCTGGTGAAGTAAGTGCCAACTAAAAAGAAGGAAAACGAGATTTCCTCCAGCTTCTCGCATGGCTGGGTTCGAACAACTGGAAGGGGCAACAGGGGATATAGACGAGGATCTGTATTCCTGGGCACTGTTACAGGCTTGGCAAGACTTTACTCACCGGTGCTACAAAACTACACAAGCCAAGGCGACAAGGCAAGTGAAGTAAGTGTCAACGCCGCGGCCGCTGCGTTCATTCAAGTCCATACAGAGAACCGGAGGCAATATCGTTGAATTGAGCATTGAGATTGGTCTTCAGGGCCAGCAGCTCGTCGCTGTCCACTATAGGAACGGGCTTCCATGGTGGCATCACCTTGTGTTGTTCCCTTGGTGCTGCGGATGGGCGCTGAGGGGCAGGAGTGCTCGAGTGAGACAGCCAGAACAAGAGCTGGGGGCAGATGGCAGATGCCGCACGCACCCACTTAAAGAAGCCCAGTGCTTTGGTGATTGAAGTGGGGTTAACTTCGCTGAACAGTCGTTCGCTCTCGTCCACGCTCTCTTCCATCTGTACCACCGAGTTATTTACAGCCTGCACAAACGTCTGTAGACAAGCGATGCTTCGTGAGTGTACAGCAGCCCCCGGTTTAACAACCAAAGGCCGAGTGAACCTCGAGTTTCTCTATCATGTAGAAAATGGCCTCGAGCTGCTTCGTCTTCACAGCGAGTAGCGGAAGAACTTCATCTGCTGTTGCATTAATCTCGGGGCTTGTCTGGACAATACAAATCAGCTTCTACCTCAACGCAGATCGTTGGGGGGGGGAGCAGTTTACGGTGCTGACGAGAGCGTCAAGCTCTGCAAGTCGGGTAAGCATGGAGTCTATCGTTTGTTCTATGGCGCGCACCTGTAACGAGTTGTTCAGCTGCAACCCTGCTCACATACACATGCATAGAGTTGCACCTCATTCTTCGCTCTTTCAGGCATCTCTGTATACTTTGCATAGTCACTTGCGAGTTTGGTCAGTTGCTCATCCCTCTCGAAGGGATCCACATAAACTTCTGTCACCTCCCCTTTCTTTTCGTCCGCCATCTTCACGTAGGCGAGAAATAAACTGAAAATCGAAAAGAAAACACAGTTTCCTCTGCAAGCCACGTCGTGTGGTCGTGGTGTACCTCCGCACGAAGTCAAAACCATTCGCGGAAGGAGACAACCCGTAGTTTCTTGAGACTATGAGTAACACGCATGGAGAGGGCGGCGGCATACCGTCAAATCAAGAGGTTCAAAATATGATGCACTTGCTCCAAACAATGCTTGGTTCTGTGGGCGTGCCTGTGTACGTCCAAAACCTTATCTGTGTTATCCCTTTCTTTATAATGTACATATTTAATAATAATAATAATAATAATAATAATAATAATAATAATAATAATAATAATAATAATAATAATAATAATAATTTCTTAGATTTCTTTATTTTGGCTATCCTTCGACTCATGATAAATAACGTCGTACCTTGTCAGTCTGCATCGATCGGACAAGCCCCCAGCTTCACAGCTGGCCATCAGCGAGCTGGAGGACGTCGAAATAGATCAGAGACTCCTGGACAAGGGGATAACTCACTGCGCCATCTGCACCGGTATTTTCCGGCGAAAGCTGTACCAACAGGATCCCACTGATGGTGCTCTCTACAGATGAGTTCAAGTTGAAGCAGGACGTAAAAAAGATGCCCTGCAAGCACATTTTTCATGATTTGTGTATCTTGCCTTGGCTGATGAAGGTAGCCTTTCTTAGTTCAATTTCTATTGTAAATAGTCTATTTATATTTATTTCCTTCTTTCTTTGTTTTTCGTGCTTGTATTAATGTGTGTAAACACAGCATTGCACTTGCCCAGTGTGCCGATTTGAACTGCCCACTCTTGATGAAGACTACGAAGATAGTAAGAGGGGGCGAGGACGCCATAATCCATGGGACGAAGATGATGAGCCCCGCCGCTCGGAAGTTACTAACTCCTACAATCACATGTTCCTTTGAGCTACCTTACGAGATTGGTGATGTATAGACAGAGAATTGCAATTTCTATAGTACGTTTTATTTGCCTGTTATGGCATGTGTACTGTGCCCCAGGAGGGTACGGGCCAAGCTTGCCCAAGTCCTTGAATTTACCCGGGAGGCCAAGCGCTTTCTCATTCTGGGACTGGTGGCCATTAGCCGGAGAAAATCGGTATTGGCGGACCCTCGTTTATTCTGGCTTTTTCCTCTAACGGAGCACAGTCTCAGCAGCAGCCAAAAGGGGTGGTCATCAGGCGTAGGACGCTACACCAGCGTAAGGACAAAACCTAGCCTCCACTCGTATTGTTTGTTCGCAACTGGTTTGTGGCGGCAACTCCGGAGGTACACAACGCGCGTACTTCGAAAATACAACTTCTTTTTCGAAAGGTTCTCGTTCCGAACTGTGGTATTGCAAGTATGTTTGAGATGAGGAAGGCTGCATATCCAAAATTTTTAAATCAACAACACCCATCATGAAGCAAACAGACCATGGGGTCCGGCAAACACAAGGGGAGCAAGCAAAAGCGCAAACACCACACACCCATCGCCTGGATGGACAAGGAAGACTCCCCGCTGCGGGTAATGCCAGAAGACCCACATGAAGACACCAACCCACCAGCAAAAAAGCAGCTGCTTTATGCGGAGGAACTAGTGTTAGAGATTCAGGTTCACCTCACCCACCTCTGCGCACTCTTTCTGCGCTGCAGAGATCCTTCGAAGATAATGATTTTTGAAATCGTTTCCCGATTTACGTCTACAATTGTTAATCATGCACCTTTAGGACCCATATGAACAGTGGGTGGACGCTCGCCAAAAGATTCTCTTTCTAGTGGCAGTGCCTGCCCTCTTACCACCAATCACACAGACCATGTATCTGCCGACTATCAACGAGGTGCCGTCACCTCCCTTATCTTCCTTAATAAGTCTCAAACGTGGATAAACCGTTTAGCCACGTTTTGTGTGACAGGTGATAAAAGACCTTAACACCAACGAAGAGATGGTCGCGTGGACACTATCCATCTTTGCTCTGGGCAATGGTTCGTTCGTTTGTTGATGGCTGATACCTCCCTCACTCATCCATGTATACATCAACGTAGCCATCTTTCCCATGTCCTGGGGCTCACTTAGCGACCGATACGGCCGCCGAACAATTCTTCTCGCTTGTCTCTCCATCTTCTGCGCTGCTGCTGCCTTCTCTGCGTAACGCACCATGCACTCTCAGCAACCGATTCCGTATATACGGGAATGGACATTTATATCTGCTCTTTTCCACACACACACACACACACACACACACACAGATATTCCTGGAGCGTTTATGCTCTCATTTTTGGCCGTATCCTTCAGTCGCTCGGCCTTTCGGCCGCTGGAGTTGTCGGGGCCGGCGCGCTCGCCGATGTGTATCCACCGGCCATCCGCGGTAACGCCATGGTAAGCTACCCCAGTTTACCCCTCACCTCCACCTTCAACAGCGTTGTGGATTCAGCTCACCGTTGTGATCCCTTCCTTCCTTCCTTCCTTCCTTCCTTCCTTCCTTCCTTCCTTCCTTCCTTCCTTCCTTCCTTCCTTCCTTCCTTCCTTCCTTCCTTCCTTCCTTCCTACTGTCTGCAGGGATGGTACACAGCCACTGTCCTCATGGGCACAGTGATTGGCCCGGTCCTAGGAGGTTGGTTTGCTTGTTTACCGATCGGTTCAGAGAAACAACTGAACATTTCATGAAATCTCTCATCCAGGATTCGTCGGCGAGTTCCTCGGCTGGCGCGCCATCTTCTGGTCGCTTGCCGCCGCGGCCGCAGTGTTGCTCGTCCTGGTAAACCTGATCTCTCCTTTTCCTTCCTTCCTTCCTTCCTTCCTTCCTTCCTTCCTTCCTTCCTTCCTTCCTTCCTTCCTTCCCTCTTTCTTTCCCTCTTTACTCAACCAGCAAATCGTTTTTGTCCCCAGATATTTTTCTTTCTTCCGGAGACGCTGAACGCGTCTGGACCCCAGCGATCGGCCAATCCAATACACACACTCAAATTTTTCCTCCACCCCCCGCTGCTCGTGCTGGTATTGATATGTCTACACACACACACACACACACGCACACACACGCACACACACACGCACACAGACGCACACGACGTACACACACATGTATACTGTGAATAATAGATCATTTATTCACTGCCTGTTTAACCGCATCATCACCATAGTTCGTGCTGGGAGGAGCTGTGGGCGGTTGCATGCTTCTCATTCTCTTTATCTTCCCGGTTTGTTCCATGATTGTATTTTGATTTCTAGATATTTTTTTAAACAATATAATTTAATTTTGATACTGCCAACAACAGATCCAAATGAACAAACTGTATGGGCTGAGCGACTTTCAAATTGGATTGGCCTATGTACCATTCGGCCTCGGCACCGTATTGGGCACCTTGCTGGGTGGACAGGCACGAAGCAACAGAAATTTCATTAAAATCCCATTTACTTGGGTGATTTCGCTCCTATTGGCTGACTCGCTACCCCTCCCCCGCGTTTCCATATCCACCTTTAGTCGGCAGATATGTGTTTCCGGTTGAAGGGTCTGGGCGGGCGGCTCGTGCCGGCCTTCTGCGGCGCTATCGGCATGATCTTAGCCCTACTCTTCTTTGCCTGGACCAGTACGCGTCATTTCACATGAGAAACATTATACCATACATTATAATTCACATATATCATAAACTTACTTACCGTGAATGGTTTTTTATTTCTGCAGTTGAGTGGGGATTCTGGCTGTGCATGATTTCTCTATTCATGTTTGGATTCTTCTTAACATTCATTCGACCGGGCTTTACCACTTTTGCCATTGAACAAAGGTGAACATGAGTAACTCTTTCATTAATATAATATAATATAATATAATAACCCTTATTTTTTTCAGGCCAAGGGGAGCAGCGAGCGTGCAGGCTTGTTTCTATTCCTTCCACAACCTATGCGGGTTTTCGGTTCTCAATATCGGACCGATCCTCATCGAGATGACGTCGTTCCGATGGGCATTCTCGGGCTACTCGCTGTTGATCGTCGCCATCTGCGTGCCCGTATTCTTCCTCATGTGCTCCTGGCTGGATGTCTACAAGGTCGAAGACAAGGACTCCAACTCGGGCAGCGATAGTAGCAACAGCGAGCCCACGGAAACGACGCCCCTGAAGGAGGTCGTGGTTCATGTTCCGGCGAATCGATAAAAGTTTCTTTGCTCAAAAGCGGCCAACTCAACTCGCACCAGACCCATCCCCCTTAGCAAAAGATTCGCATCGAGACTATTGCATCGGATAACACTCAGGCCGTTGCAATGCAAGATAGGGATATTTCCCCTTTCCGCGTTACAACCAAACGGAGAAAACGTTGCATTGAAACAAAATTTTGTCCCTTTGCTTAATTGGTAACCAGTAGTTGACCTCCTACAATAGGCCAACTACCAAGATAAGTGGGCCTGTTCATCTAATCGAGTGCGGTGGGGTCTGGGAATGCTCGTGTTCTGCTGAACAGTCCTCTGGTGGGAGGCTCGTCTGAAGTTGCTCACATCTTTTGCCTCATCAAGAGAAGGGGGGTACACAGAAGCCAGTGCATGTCTGGAGAATTAAACCGGTTGGTTATTTCTGTGCAATGCAATCAGGAAATTAAGTAGAAAAGGGAGATATTAAAGAGAAGAAAAAGCGAAGGGGGCAAGAATGAAAGATGGTAGATGAGGTTGGTCGTCCGTACTTGCAGATAGAAGTGAAATGTACATTTCTCACTCACACTTACTCCGGCAGGTTTATGAGAAATGGACCCCCGTGCGGACGCGCATACTCGTGCTCATGGCAGTCGGCGCGCTCCTGCCTGCCGCCACAACGACCATGTACCTTCCCACCATTAATGAGGTCCGTGTGCACTCTCATGCTTGCCGCGTCTTCTCATGTCTCACCGCCACCGGCCTCAAAAGGTCATCCGGGACCTTGACACAACCGAGGAATTGGTGGCCTGGACCTTGTCCGTTTTTGCATTGGGGAATGGTTCCGTCACCGGTTATGACGATGGGTGGAAAAAATGAATCCGTATCACTCATGTGTCGTTCTCTATTGTGATAGGATTCTTTCCCATGATGTGGGGCCCGCTGAGCGACCGATTCGGCCGTCGCCTCGTCCTCTTGGTCAGCCTGTCCATCTTCTGCGTGGCCGCTGCCCTCTCAGCGTGCGTTTGCGAGAGAGACGTCGACTATCCCGTATGCACGTAATGGGGCTTTGCTTACCTGTGAATGTGATATCACGCACAGGTATGCATGGAATGTAGAAGTTCTGATTCTCGGCCGGGTCGTCCAAGCGTTGGGACTCTCGGCCATGGGCGTGGTGGGCGCCGGTTCGATCACCGACGCTTATCCCCCAGCGATTCGTGGAAACGCGTTGGCATGTTGCAACTGCTCACACGAAACCAATGAATCATCAAATAAATAAGAAAAATAAAAAATATTACTATTTCAATAAATATAATTAATAAATTAAAATGACATAGGGGTGGTATTCAGCGATGGCCCTGACTGGGGCGGTTGCTGGTCCGGTTGCAGGAGGCACGAGAAAACATGCAATTAATGAGTGAATGATTTTTTCCTCTCAACACGTCCCTATTTTTTTGTTATTGTTGTTAGGTTTCGTGGGGGAGTTTTTCGGATGGCGTTCCATTTTCGGGGCTATGGCTGGCGTCGCTGGACTTCTTATGCTTACTGTACCTTTCATTCTTTTTTTGGGAAAGAGTATCGCGAGAGTCATTTTTCACTCTTTTTCTGCAGATATTCTTTTTCCTTCCTGAGACATTGCCGGCGACCAAGGCAGGATCGCGGAAGCCGTCAGGAAGCCCTTTCACGGCTCTGCAGCTGTTTCTCGACCCGCCGCTTCTCCTTTTGGTATCGTATCACGCACACGCACATGCACACGCACACGCACACGCACACGCACACGCATCCACATTGTTTAATTGGCGATTGGTGGGTGTTCTTCTTCAGTTTATTCTAGTTGGAGCGATTGGTGGATGTCTTCTTTTGATTCTTTTCATATTTCCGGTAGGAATATCCACGCCCAATAAGATAAATTCACAAAAAAAATAATCATGCTAATTGTTTTATTAATTAATTAATAAAATAATGCCCATCGACCGGTAGATAAAAATGGAAGAATTGTACGGCTTAACGGACTCGGAGATTGGGCTGGCCTATGTCCCATTCGGTTTAAGCACCGTGCTGGGCACCCTCCTAGGTGGCAAGGTTACACCGCCCAATATAAAAATGTTGCCTACGAATATTCAAAAACATGTTTCTAAAATGCGGTTTGTTTAAATTTAACTTTTTTTTATTTATTAAGGCAGCGGACGCGGGTTTCCGCGAAAAGGGATTGGGCGGACGCTTAATTCCGGCTTTGGTTGGCGCAATTGGAATGATTCTTGCCCTCTTTCTCTTTGCCTACACAAGTAACCTCCTTTTTTTGTCCCATGTTAACCTGGTTGAAGTTCTTAATGCATCATCTTTTTTTCCTTGCCATGCACTATAGTCGAGCAGTCCTATTGGTTGACGATTGCCTCTTTGTCATTGGTTGGTTTCCTTATCACGATGAGCCGACCCGGAATCACTACTTTCTGCGTTGAGCAGCGGTAATCGCCGCCTTCGGTTATTTCGGAAAAGGAAAAGTAGAAAAAGACAAGGAAAAACACTAATATTTTTTCCCTTGCAGTCCGCTGGTAGCGTCGAGCGTGCAGGCCTGCATTTCGTCTTTTTCAAATCTGTGTGGCTTTGTGGTTTTGAATATCGGCCCGTACATCATCGCTCGCACGTCGGTCAAGTGGGCCTTCACGGGCTATTGTGGGATCATCGCGGCTGTCGCGGTGCCGGCGTTTTGCCTCATGTGCTCTTGGCTGAACGTTGAAGATCGCGAAGAGGAAGAGCCAGCAGAGACTACCCCTCTTAAGTCCGTTGCTGTGATATCGCGATGAATTGGACAGTGAAAAAAAAAAAAAGTGCGTAGTATTACTGTTGTTGGTTTTTAATGGGAAAAGCAAAAAACAAATTATAGAGGTCTCAGATCTGTTTATGGGCCACTATTTGCACAACTGAGACCTCTCATGTCACAAACAATTCAAATACCAAAATAAATAATAAAACATTCGAATAAAATCCCGTGGCTGCGCGCGGGGCAGCGATTCGAAACGTTTGGTTGTTTTTATCTTGTTTCGAAGCATTTTACTTCTTGTCGCCGACGATGCAGGCACCGAACTTCTCCTCCTTGGGGCTGTCATTCTCGCTGGGCGTGTTGGTAAAGTCGGGCAGCTTGTGTGGCTCGCTATTGTGTTTTTTTTTTTTACAAAAAAATTAACATGCGATTCAATAATAATAATAATAATAATAATAATAATAATAATAATAATAATAATAATAATAATAATAATAATAATAATAATAGATCGGTTACCTGGCCTGAGGCTCGGCCTTCTTCCTGTTGTGAGCCATGTGGCTACGCACAAGGTGACCAGCTAATGAAGGAAAAAAAGCATGAATATGAATCGCGCCGTGAACGGTTTAGTTGAGAAATATGGACGATATTTACCGGCCAGGGCGGACATAAGGGAGAGCTCGCCGGCCATCACTGCAGCGCAGATCGACTCCGCCAATGAACGGGCGTTAGCTCCGGGATTGGTCAGATTGGAGCCCTTCACACCCATGATGTCCAGACACGTGGACTGGAACCAACCAAAAAAAACATGAGCATAAATATATATTTTATAGAATGTGGGGAATTTCGCAGAAATTTACCTGAGGTCCGAGGTGAGTACCGCCACCGATGGTGCCGACCTCAATGGACGGCATGGTGCAGGAAATGTACAAATCGTTTCCATTGGGCGCCCTAGGATGTTAATTCGATTATTAGAGAAATCCAAATAATCGAAAATAGAATAGACACTAATCATATTGATATCTGTCACTTTACGACAACGTGGAGAAATCATGTGGAAAACATTGCACAATTAAGAAAAGATAAGAAAAGCGCGTACACTTCCATGAGGGTCATGCAGTTGGAGGATTCGACGTTCTGGGCAGGGTCCTGACCAGTAGCGATGAACATGGCGGTCACGATGTTGGACGCGTGCGCGTTGAACCCGCCAATCGAACCGGCCACCGCGGAGCCAATCAGGTTCTTCTGAATGTTGAGATCCACGAGCGATTTCACGGATGTCTACAGAAAATAGGGGAATTGTTGGAATGATTATTTAACAGTTATGTTCGGAAGGAATTGCACTGTGAGTAACCGACATACCTTCAGGACGTCCTTCACGATGCGCTCGTCGATGGTGGCCTCGGCCACGACGGACTTGCCGCGGCCCTCGAGCCAGTTGATGGCCGACGGCTTCTTGTCCGTGCAGTAGTTGCCCGAAAGCGACAGGACTTCGACATCCGGGAAATAGTCTGGACGAATATATTGAGTCAAGATGATTGTAGAATAATATTATTCATATATGTATTTTATTTATTTATTTATTTATTTATTTATTAATTTATTTATTTATTTATTGTTAGGGGCAGAGCAAGGATGGAGGAGAGGGGGGGGGAGATTACCGCTGATGACTTCGAGGGCCTTCTCCACGCCCTTGGAGATCATGTTCATGCCCATGGCGTCACCGGTGGCGCTCTTGAATCGAAGGAAGAGAGTCCTTCCGGCCAGCCCCGTTTTAATCTGGAACAACAAGACATTAATAAACTTCACTGAATCTAATATATATATATATATATATTATATGAAAATCAGGCATATGCATATTGGAGGTGTGTGTGTGTGTCTGTGTGTTGGAAAATATGGGCAGCAGGGCAGTGCTCACCGAGTTGAGACGGGCGAAGCGGGAGGTGGAGTTGAAGGCCGAGGCGAGCAGGTAGAAGTTGTCGGTGTTCTTGACCCACGCCATCAGCTCGGCGGCGCGCTTGGCCGAGGACAGGCGCACGGCAGGGCCGCGAGTCATGCCGTCGGCGATCACCACGCTGGTGGCTCCGCCGGACTCGGTGATTGCCTTGCAACCCCTAAAAAGGAAAAAGGTTGGTCTGTGCTGATTGGTTGGGAAAAGACTGGTCTGTCGGGTTTTTTTGTCCCACCTGTGAGTGGAGGCCACGAGACAGCCCTCGGTGGTTGCCATGGGAATGTGGACGAGTTTACCGTTAACCAGCAGAGGGCCGGCCATACCGAGGGGAATCGGCACGTAACTGGAATTTCACAGAAAAAAATATATAAATGATTTGTTGATAGAGGTAAGAGTAAAAAAGTGAAACTTCCAATTGTAGAAATAAAATACAAGGATGAATTTAAAAAAAAAAAAAAAAGGGGTACCCGACGACGTTCTCGCAGCAGGCGCCGTAGACGGAGTCGTAGTTGTAGTGCTGGTAGGGCAGATTGGACAGGTCGGGCTTGTGGGCGGACTTGGCCTGAACGTGAGCCTCGAGACCCCTCCTGAAATTAAAAATGAAAAAACAAATTCAAAAGAAAAGGCACGAGGAAGAAATAAGGAAATAGCGTGGGAAAATGTAGGCACATAAAATGGGTTTCATTAATAACGTAACGAAGGGGAAAACGGAGATTGAAATGCAAAACGAACCTTCTGATGCGGACGGCACGCTCAAGATTTCCCGGAAGGTATTCCTCAAGTTTGTGGGAGTGAAGCTTGCCGGCCTGCACGAGCTCAATAATCTCATCGTCGCTCTTGTCCGTGAGATCGATCTAATTATGGGCGGTGAGTAAGAACCACGAAAATCTACCATCCATCGCAAGCAAAGGAAAGACCTTCTTCTTCTTGGCTGGCTCGTCCGCGTAGAGACGGCTGGTCATGGCAGAGGCGCGGTAGAAAGCGCTGGCCGTGCCGAGCCTAGTGGAGTGCAAACCAAACGAAGAAGCACGAGCGAAGCGGAGGGAGGATCTCATCTGGATTGAATTAAAGCAAAAAAAAAAAAAAAGTCAGTAAAACAAGGGGCTATTGCGCATAGCTGCAGCGGAAACGGCAGTGTGCTGTGCACCTTTCAGCCGGCAGTTGAAGGAACGAGAATAGTTCCCGGAGCAGTTCTTTGGGCGTTAATAAAGCTGGCGGCAAGTAGACCTTTTAATGTCGTCAGCAGTTAATTATAGGTTTTGGCGCCAAATCAGCCAGTCAGAAAACAGCCTTGTGTCTCCAGGTATGATTATGTGCGGGCTGTTTTGCCACAACAACAACTATCAAGTTAGTCACGCATCTACACGTGTTGTTTTCGTACGAAACACGTTACCCAGGCCTAACGGTTTTCAGCAAAATACCTGCAAGGAAAAGCACCAAGAATTTGTTTTTTCCTACGTGCCAAAAAAAATAAGAATATTTAACAAATACTTATTATTAGTCTGTCAGATATATAAATCAACTGCTGCTCTTCTGCAGCTCATCCCAAAACTGGTGATAGCGGGCTCGGATCCTTACGCTCTCCACATCCGGGGCCGGACCGATATGGAGCATCACTTCCCGCACGTAAGTGTCTCGTCTCATCCCCACCAACACGCAGTCCGCTACGCCTGACGAGCGAGCGGCGAGCAGTGCCTGGAAAACCGCCGCGCGTGAATTAGCATTGAACTTTGTCCAAGATGGGAGTGATCAGATCAAGGTGATGGTATACCTTCTGCGACAGAGAGCTCATGCCCTGCGCGGCCAGTTCTGGCCATACGGCGTCCACAGCCTTNTTTTTTTTTTTTTTTTTAACACAAGTTTCAGCCCAACAAGGTGGAAACAATTTAAGGCAAAACACGAACTTGCGTCAGTTGCTCAGAGGACTTGGAAGCGTTCGCCTCGTTCAACCAGGTGAACCGTTCAAACAGCCGCGCAATCGCCTTTTTTCCCAAGTACCAGATTAATATAATAAAAATGTATAAATAAATAAATAAATAAATACACACCATTCTATATTTATCGCCCCAGGATAGCAGCTGCGGGTGTTCGTCCAGCTTATTGATGGCCGCTTCATATTTGGGCATGATAGTCGACTCCAATGCGTTAACCCACCGGTCGATTGTACCCAAGTGGGCCTGATTGTGAGCCAATATCTGCCGCGAACATCGATTAGTAATCAGCTTTTTGTGTTTATTTTTCTTTCTAAAAAATAAAAATAAAATAAAAGACTAAATAGCGTAGAATGCCATCAATTGTGCCTAACCTGCGCCCAAGCGTAGTTCGAAGCCGGAGGGCAGGAAGATCGATCCAAACCCGGATAATTCTTCTCCAAATGGATAGCGAAATCGAACGCTTCCTTGAGAAGCTGCGGCAAGTCCTTGTCTGGATTTTTCGAGGAAACAAAAAAAAAACAGAAAATAAGAAAAGAAATCGAGAAATTAACGTCGAGAATAAAGAATTATGATGACATACCGTCATGCGAAGAGAAAGTCGCGATACGCTGTAACTTGCCCTGGTAGACTGCATTTAGGGCTCGATTGCTGAACCGGATGAGGTTGTGTGCCTGGTTGAGTTGCAATGCAACAACTAAGTTTAATATCGTGAATTAACGACAACAAGTATAGCACCTTCGCCGCGTCGGAAACTCCTTGCGTCAAAATCTCCGATTCGATAAAATTGAACGGATATTGAATCGCAGCAAAAGAATTCTTCTCGCTCACTATTGTTAACCAATGGTAAGCTTCGATTTTTTTTTTTTTGATAATTGATAGGCAGGAAATGGGAACGTCACCCTGATTGGCTGTGTCAACAAGCTTGTCGACACTCACGTAGTCGGGCGAGCCCGGCAATACGCCTAACGTGTTCGACGAGACGCCATAATACTGAATACGCCCTATCATGTGCACACAATTAACTGAACTATATCTACCTTTATACACGTGAATTTTGGTGGAATATATATATATATTTATTTATTTATTTATTTACACACCTCGTTGCACCTCTTTTTCGAGGTGCGTAAAGGCCTTGTAGATCGACTCATAGAATTCCGGGCCGAGGTGCTAAATCCAATTTATTTATGCATAACACAGTATCCATTAGCATAACTAAACAAGACCGTGTCAAATAAAATGGGTTGCTGGGTAACTTGCAATATATCCACACACACACACACACACACATAATATATATATATATATTACGTACGGGATGAACCTCGAGCAGCTGCTCGGGGTTGTGTAGCATGAGGATGTCGGCCTGCTCCATACCCAGCCGCTCCAGCGATGCCGTGATTTGGTCCTCGAGCACGGCAGGCGACAGAGAGTAGTCCAGACCTACAATTCCGGAAACATATGTTATGAATCAAATAGTTGGATATTCGTTGATGGTATTATTTCAAAATGTAGTCTCAATAAAAACGAATACATACCGGGAGATACATGCTCGACATCCTTTCGGTGGTAGGCAGGCGCACTCGTTCGGTTGTGTTCCGATTTCTCGGAGAGGTAACCGGCCTTTGTAATGATCACCACTTCCTGTATTGTTTTTAAACATTATAATTATAATAATTATTATTATTCGTTAAATAAAAAGGATGATGGAACTTTGATTGGTTTTGTTGGTCACCTCTCGTTTTATGTCGTCTTTGTCTACTAATTCGCGCACGACTTGACCAAAGAGCGTCTCGGAGTCGCCGTCGCTGTACACGGAACTTGTGTCGAGAACGTTACATCCCAACCTGATGGCCTTTTTCCTGCGTACGGGAGTGTGGCCATTATTTGATCAACCGAGGTAGACGATGCCAAAGAATGGTGCTATGCAAGGTACATAGCGCTGCGATGCGATTTCGTATGGCTGGATACGCGATAGCCACCAAAGCCGAACGGCGAGATGCTCCACTGAGCCCGCGGAACGAGTCGAAAGGGCAACTTGCTTCCGAGTCTGTCCGTCAAGGCTTGAGTGAGGGAGAGCGGAGCAGAGATGAACAAATAATAAGACCAACCGTTGCTGAAAGGCGGCAGTGCCCGAAGGTGTTGCATGTCCTCGGAGCCCGCTGGTTTTGACCAGATTTCCGTAGCCTCTCCAACTAGTCAATAAACGTAAGCGTTGGATCAATGAGAGAGGCCATGGCACATACGCTGCACGGTGGAGGGGCAGGAAAGAGGTTGGGTGACATCTCTTCATCTTGTTTTACTCCCGTAGCTCTTTTTGTTTTTCGGTGCCAAACAAGGAATTCAAAACAGTTTTTTTTTGGGGGGGGAGCACACTGTATTACTGTCCCAAAGTAAAACACTAGTCGTCAATGCCCTGCTCCTTTGGGTCGGAAGTGACCGTTACCAAAAAATGGAGATACATACAACACACTGACCAAAAATTTTGTCATTCAATGATCACAATTTGAACAAGACTATTTACCCTGATATCTACGGGGGGAAAAAATACGAAAGGTTGTGTCTAGATTTTGAGCAAAAACGTTCTATTGCAAGAAGAATGCCATTAGTAACAGAATCAATATCTTAGCTAACAAACTGAAAGTAAAGGAGTAAAATAAACTGAACAATACAAATATGAAGAGTAAGCTTATAGAGAGCGGTTTTTTCCAAGTAGAGCGAAATTTTGCTTATAGTATGGACACCCATTCGCTTTCGCCCATTGCAGCACTTCAGGGTGGCCTCCTCTTGCTGCCCCAGCAGGTGCGTCCATTCCAGGGACATCCATTGGCCCGTGCCTATTCAAGCGTAGCAAGATTGCCTCCTCCTGCTGCCATTTCGCAGAGAGTCATGTCCCAGGGACATCCATTGACACGAGCCCATTGCAGCAATTCGAGATGGCCTGCTTGTGCTGCAAAGGTACGCTCATCCCAAGGACACTCATTGGCGCGCGCCCATTGCAGCACTTCGGTGACCAACAAGTTTCCTTGTCCAAGGACATCCGTTGGCGCGCGCCCATTGCAACACTTCGAGATGGCCGCCAGTTGCTGCCTGTTGCTGCCCCAATGCAGGTGCTCTCGTCCCAGGAACATCCGTTGGCCCGCGCCCACTGCAGCACTTTGAGAGAGCCCCCACGTGCTGCCCAAGCACAGACGGGTTCGTCCCAGGGACTTCCGTTGAAACGAGCCCACTGCAAGAGGTGAAGGTGACCCTGCTGTGCAAGCATCGCACAATAAGTTTTAGTCTCTGTGGCGGGGCGAGAGTTAAGGAGAAGAGCATTCCAGCGGCGGCACACGGCACGGTGGTGGAACAAAGAGGCTATCGATGTTGGAGAGGATAATGCCGACTAGTTCGGAGTCGAGTTGCGCCATCTTTGAATCTTGCCCTCGGTCTTTTTAGTTTTTCTTTTTCCTCCCTGCAGTAGCAGGCTCTTCACAAACAGAGCAGAACCTTGCTGATTGGTAGCCAGAGGTGGAGCGTGTCTCCATTTATTCCTTATTTCTTGCAGACAGTCTCTATGACTCACTTTTGTACTTCCGGAAAGTGAGTGATATGCGTCGGTACCTCCCCTCTACCTGCGGCTTGATCCCATGCTTCCTGCACTGTATTTAGTACTCGGAATCCTTAGATACTATGCAACAGATGCGATACCACTCGTAACGGGCAGGCCCGGTGAGCACAAGGAGGGAACGTCGAGGAAGATTGATTGTCACATCCTCCTGCAGTTGCTGCATTCAATCCCAGCACCAAAGACATGCGTGTAAGAAGAGAACGTACATGGTCCGGGTGTGTGAAGACCATATCCCAGCTATCAAGAAGGGATAATGAGACAACGCAATCCGTCCAGTCTATAATGGAGTCTATGTGGGGTTTTATCTCTTCGCCTGGATTATACTGCGGACGTAGCCAGTCACCAGATACCAGGGCCCAACTGCACCGCCCTATAGCAGCAGACGTACCTCGTTGACAATGAGCTGGTCGGGGACCAACGGCACATTTCTCTCGCGAAAGCGGGCGATTAGGAAGTCCACGCAGGGTGGAAGTGGTGGCACTGGAGCGTCGTGGTCCACCCCCCTCTTGCGATACACAAAATGGTAGCCATATTGCTGTGTTCGGCGCTGTATTTCCGAAAGCCAGGGAAGTTCGTCCAGTTGACCAACAAGAGCTTCTTCTTCTGCAGCAGTAATGAAGTTGTCCAGCAGGTGCAGGCCAGCGGGAAGCTGTTGTGCGTCCGATTCCATTGAGAAAATGGTTTATTGTTGATTTTTTTTAATTTTACTCGCCTCCTTGAATTCTTCCCGCCACAGAGCAAGGCGAGTCTTCAGGAATCCCTGCAGGAAAGGATCTTATAAATAAACAAGAAATAAATAATGTAAGCTATCGGGCACTTCGAGAGAACAAACCCTTTTTTCTTTGTAGCACGTCCAAAATGCCTCGCTTTCTTCGTGGCACGTCACCACAGGAAACCACTTCGTTTTGTAGCAGTCGTGCAGCTTCTGCTCGAATGGATAACAGGCAATAATCGCCTCTTCTTGCGCTTGGGCACGCTGTGCTGCCCCTTGTTTTACGGCCTTCCGGAACTCTTCTTCTTCGTCCCGGAGTGCTTGCTCTGCTGCTTTGTCGGTTGTGTTCGCCATTTTTTCTATTTTTCCTTGATGGTTTCTCGAATTTTCCTTCTTGATCAAAACACGCCACGCTGACTTGTCAGAAAGGGTCTGATAAACTCACAAAGCAAGATGGAAGTGGAAGGAAGTGGCATCAAGCATGAGCCCGCAAGCCACTTGGCGCAAGCCGATTGGGATGAAGTGTGCCAGGAAAAAGAACCTGGCTCTTTTTGGGTTTCCTACCGCCCCTCAGGTATGTTGGCTGCTCACGCACGTTTGCTCAGACCTTAACGTCTACCGTCTGCTTTGGCTGATCCTTTTCCTTTATGTTAGTGTTACAAAAGGCACTATACGACGACGTGAAGGTGAATAGACAGCCTGGGGGCCAACTCCAGCTTGAGTGCACTCAACTCCTCGCTTCGGTTGAGTGGAAGGTAAGCGTGCCACAACCCTGTTCGCCCGCAGTTACTTAACTCTTATGCTAGAGGCGTCAATTGACGCTGGCACCTGCAAACCGCAGCGAGGCCAAGGGAGTTCTTCAAGCACCTTCTGCTACGTGGAAGCAAATCCACCCTCACCAGCGTGGTTCGTGTGCACCAGTAAAGAGCAAGGGTATTATTACCGCGCTCAGAATCAACTGAGAGTGCTTTCTGTTCAACAGTGTTGGCTATGGATATAACACCTGGCGGCGAGCTGGGTGTATCGGGTGGCAGTGACAGCACCGTACGCATATGGCACACTAAGGATGGCGTTATGCGGGTACGTCTACTCTTTATTGCTACCACACAATCGACTATTTTCTTACCAGTCATTCGCCGCCCCTCTACACCGCGTAGCGCGATTTGCAAGGACACATAGGGGAGATTAACTTGGCCAAGTGGTTCCCTTCTGGCAAGGTCGTGCTGACAGGTGCTCAGGATCTCCAACTCAAGGTTCTAGCCCTCATCTCCACCACTGTTACTGTTTGCGTGTGTTTTGACCTCGTAAGGGAACGTGTCAGATATGGGACGCTATGACGGGCCAGTGCGCTGCGACTCTCAAGGGCCATGCAGGAGCTGTCACCGACGCCACCATGATAGACCGCGGCAGAAACCTCATTTGTACATACCATTTCAACTGACATCTCCCCTCCCTTCGCTAACTCCCCTTTCACAGCGTGCTCGAGGGATGGAACTGCCATTCTATGGGACGTGTCTACTCAGCAACCTGTCACCAAATACGGCGCTATCGCTCCAGATAACCCGGCCAATGCCTGTATGCTTCGGGTTGGCGCCCGACCCGAATGGTGTCAAGGCGGACGTACGTTAATGACCCTCATCTGTGGAATTAGTTGATTGGTTAATTGACGGATAAGGCGATTTGTTGCTGGTACAGAGCAAAGTGACGGCGAGCCTTTGACACTGATGGTAGCAAAGGAGGAAGGCAGCGTGGTAGGTTGGGATGTGCGGTCGGGCCGTGAGCTTTTCAGGGTATCGGTATCCTCTTTATTTACCTCTACAACGCTAACCTTCTGCGCCGTTAGTTGAAGGCCGGCGAAGCTCTCAACTGCTGTCTTGTAGATGGGGATGACGTGTGGGCGGGAGGCCAGGACGGTACTGTCTTCCGATGGGACCTTCGCACTCGGTCACTGGTGGAGACCATCATCAGGTACCTGATGGGCCCACCACTCCCTATTTTTCACTCTCTAACGCTCCGAATGATTCTCAGGTCGCGAGCCCCTGTCCTCAGCATGGCCATGAGAAGAGACGCATGGACGCCGGCCCTATCATCGACCGATGTGCCACTCTCCATGTCGGACCAGTCTGCTGCTGCTCAGGCCACAGCAGCACCCACAGAAGCGGTTCGACCGGCGGTGCCGCAGGAGAAGACGCTGTGGGTAGGTACCAACGACGGCCTGTGCTTCGAGTGGAGCGTAGAGGAAAAGCGAGTATGTCGCGACTTGACTGGTACGAGGACGCGTTACAATTCCGCGCGTTGATACACTTGGCTGCTCCCCAGTTGGCTAAAGGCTGTCGACTTCCTCCCCTCCCCCCCCCGAAAAGGTTCCGATTGCGACGCCATCAACTCAATCGTTGTGCTGAACGATTACGCCTTTGTGGCCTGTACCGACGGGGCCATCAGGAAGTACAAAACCCTGTGGTGAGACGCGAGTGTAACGCGTTTGGCCTGAGTAATAAACAGGATGAATTTCCAAGGAGGTTCATGGAACTACGGTAGTACTGATTTATTTCTCCGTGCACGACCCATTTGGGAGCGTTTAGCAGCAGCCACAGGCACGGCAGGTGGACCAGAGACGGAAGGAGTTGCCACCCCAGCCCCAGACTTTGATGGCACACTGCAGGTTGCTCTCGAAGTCGCAAGGGGCACGGCCGCCAGAGCTGGAAATGGTGAAATAAAAGGGTGAACGAAACGCCACAACAGCCCCCCCCCTGCTGGGCACGGAGAGTTCCGCGTACCAAGAGCGCCAGTTCTGGTCGTTGATCTGCCAGAGGCCGACGTCGTAGCTTCCACCCACGTTCTGGTTCACGGCGTGAAGGTTGCCGCCGGACTCATGGCGGGCAATGCACTCGCAGCAAGACTGGCTCCAACCGTTGAAGCGACGGCACGCGGAAGCAATGTCGGTGTACGAGGACGAGGTGCCGCACGGGCAAGAGTGACAATCGTTCGAAGGGCAGTTGCCCTAAGGAGAGATAGTTAAATCTTTAAAATATTGATGGCACAACGGCCTAACAAAGAGGGCAATACCCCGCAGGTGTTAGCGAGGATGGCGGGGAGAGCCAGCAGGACGAGACCGAGCAAAACGAGGAGAGACTTCATGGTGTGGTCGGTTAATAAGTTAATGTGTTGTCAAACTCTTCTAATGGTCTCCGAGTGTCGACGAATATGAGAATTGGTTGGCGGAAAACTCCAGCGAGTTGTCAACTCAACCACACAAGCAGCAACCTTAAGGTACATACAACCGTCCCACTATTGGGGGAATGGGGCAGTTTGCTGAGCAAAGAAAGAGAAGGAAATCCCAGGTAAGGGTCGCCATGCCGGTATTGACGCACAAGAATGCTGCTCCAGTTACCCCCAAGCCTCTCCTTCATGCTTGAAATGCTTCGTGGCGAGGGAAGGAAACCTAGAAGCTGTGGCCTGCCCTGGTTGGCGAAGGAAATCCCCTCCACTTGTAAAGCACGACGATCTGTGCCCCCAACCAAGCCGAGAGGATAAATGGGCTTGAGTGTTGCCGTTAGTTCATCTGACCCATTGGTGCCTCTCTGCTCGTGCTTACATGAGAACGTCAGCTCTGCACTTCGTGAGCGTGTTGTTGCTTGTCTTCTGGACTGCAAATGGACAAGCTCGTGCGACCCTCTTGCTGCCTTTCGTCCCCCTCCCCACCAACAACTACCTTAACCCACAACCTTGTATTACGCAGAACCATGCCCTCTGGAGATCAAGCAGTCAATGGTCAGCTCGTTCGTAGAGAACGGACGGATAAGCTCACAATGGAGAGTAGAAATGATAGCAGGGTCCAATCCCATATCTGCGCTTCGTCTTTCCCTCTCCACTCCTTCGCAGCAGAACTCTATCGCTCATGTTCGTGACATGGAGCCTGCCGGATCCCCGTCCTCCCTCTCCTCCTCTTCCTCCTCTTCATCTGTGTCCTTCTACCGCTTGCCCCGATGGGTGGCTCGAGCTGGCGGCCTTCGCGCGGGCGACTCTCACATATTCGACTATGTTGTTCGGGGCATGGCGCCAGCGAGCATCTCTCTGGCTTCGGTATCCTGCTCCGAGACCAAGTCCGACCATTCATCCTCTGCCCTTCCCTTCTATGCTGGTCCCTGGTTCTCCTTCCTTTCGAAGCCATCTCCAACGCCCTCTCTTCACCCCGCTGCTTCTCGTCTCCCCTCTCCACCTGCCGGTAAGTCCAACAAGTGCGTTATCCGCGTTACCCAGCAACAGAGATCCTTGGAAGAAGGAGGAACTTGGTTTGACGAAGATTTTAAGTATCGCACCTACGACCTCAACATCACCAACATCGGTGAGCAGCCATTCAAGTGGTCCCTCATCACGGTCGACTTGAACCCACTTGAAGAACTATACGAGGTAACCGTCAACAGCATTATCTACTGCAATTAGGTGTTGCTAAGTTTCAGGAATCATGCAGTGGTGGAACTGCGAAAGGCCCATAGCAACCGATCCTGTGCTGCGTATCTCTTCTTCGGATCTCCAAGTCGGTCATTCCAAGTTTGCCGGCTATGTGATTCGTTCCCCGCTCAGCGAGAAATACAACCGCGATCCTACCCTCATCATCAAGAAGGTATCCTGCGTGGGGTCGGAGCCAGAGCCCCTACCCCCTCTTCTATGCCGCGCCGGCGTCAACGCAACGACTCGATCGGCGAAGGATGGCGGAAGATGGTCCGATGGCGAGTTCCTCTATCAGGTCCACGATATCGCCCTCATCAACCAGGGAGGCCGCATGGTCACAGACGCGAGGCTCAGTCTTGTCCACAGCCCTGATTCCACTCTCATCCAGGTACATTAGTTCCCCCGAACTCGTTTCTGTTCATCTGGATAGGGTGGCTGACATGGGGAACTCGCTGGCGTGCTAGTGGTGGGAAGTGAACAGGCTGGGGTCATCCCCAGTTTTCCATTTGGCCAAACCCATTCGCGTGAGCAGCTTCCTCGGTGCAGGAGTAATCGAACGATTCCCGGTTTCCCTTGCTGCATCCTACTCATCGCCTCTTAAGGCACACCTGGACTCTGTTACTTGCGTGTAGTTTGCTGTCCGTCCTGTTTCGTGAAATGTACATAAATAACGTTTATTCTACGCATGGTGAGAGACAAAAAAAAAATTATTGGTATGCGGCAGGCAACCAAATTGCCGTGTTGCTTTGGTCAGGGTATTAAGCATACCAAAAATTCCCAGTTGGAAGCCAGCAATTTCACATCAAAAGAACGAAGGCATTAGTTGACAGTAGATGAACTCGGCTGCGGGTACTGTTGTTGTTATGAGAATTATTTCCAAGATTCGGGGACCCATCCCTGTGCTTAGGAGTTAAACTATCCCCCCCCCCCCGCAAACCAATCTCATGAAACAGTGGCGCCAAAGTACTGTCCCTATTGTGGGAAGCCAGTTCCAAATGACGGGCGCATTGCCAAGTTTTGCATAAGCTGCGGGAAGACCCTGCCCGCCTCTCCAGCGTCCTCCCCGGTTTTAAGTGAGAAGCCCTCCCCTCCTTTCCCCTCCTTCTCGCTCCCCTTTGCAAACGGTGTACTCCTTTGATACCTTTCAGGTCCGGCAAGCACGCTGCGAAAGACGGCTTCACCCGCTGGCAACAGCAGCAATGGAATTTCGTTCAACAAACCGCTCACCACCTCCGCACCAGCGGGTCTCAGTCTTTCCAAGCGTGCTCATGAGCCTCCTAAGTACAACCCTACAGGGCTTCTCAGACCCTCCGACTCTCCCAGCTCTACACCAACCACTCCCGGTATCGTCTTGCCCTTTTACAAACCAAACCCCAAGATATTTGAAGTATGCTCATCTCAAGCTTTCGGTCATCGTTCAAATTCCTCTTTAAAGCCTTTACATCTTCGCTACGTAAGGCGCCTCCCTCTGCTACATCTAGCACTCCCACCTTTTCCCGCCCGGAGGCATCTCCCGCAGGCGCATCTTTCTCCGCACGGTTCGTTGATTCCCGAACCCCGTCACTCTAGAAAAGACCATTCAGGTGCTTATCTTGAGTGTCACTGTCTATGGCTAGACGCGCTACGATGGTTCCGGGCGCCAGTGTACACTCGTACAGAACCAATGCCACATCGGGGCTCCAGAAGAAGGATGCGAACGAGGGCGGCCTCGAGTTCCTGGCTCTGGCCAAGGCCAAAGCCGACGCACACGAACGGGCCCGAATCCAAAGCGAGCGCGAGCAACGCGAGCGCGAAGAACGCGAACGACTGCAGAAGGAACGCGAGAAACGCGAACCGCGCGAGCAGCTGGATAGAACCCCGCTGCTTCACCAACAGGAAGACCTTCGACGGAGGAACACGGTGGCCGGGGAGCAGCTACCGATCATTCCCCCACTCGGGCGCGCGCCGCCCCTGCCGCAGCGTACACACAGCGCGCCTCAAGCCGAGGCCCCGGCCGTGCCGGCGCGACCAGCTGCAATCGCCGCCACTCCGGCGCCGCCCACAGAATTGATGTCTCCCAGGTAGCAACGCCACCACCCTTTTTAAAGGGCAAGTCTCTTTCCTTTTCCGTCTTCATCACTTACCATACATCGTAAACAATGAGCAGGAACACATGGGGTAGAAACGTGCCTCATCGGCCCACGCCCGCCCTTCCCACCTCCTCCTCCGCCCCTTCCCTCCCCGTCACGCCCCGCTCGGCCTCCAATAATGCTTCAAACCCCCTCCCCTCCGTCCCGGCTTCTTCTTCTTCTTCTTCTCCTTCTTCTTCTGCTTCTGCTTCTTCATCCACGCCTCCGCCCATCGTGCGCTCGCCCTCGGCGCCCTTCTACCCCCCCGGCCACTCGGGAGGGCCTCCCTCCTCGCCTGTGCCGGCGACCCCGTCGTCCCTTCATGCGGCCTCCTCTGGCCCGGGGTCGCCCGTCACGCCCGGGCCGCCCCCCGTGGCGCCCCGCACGGGAGGGAAGAAGCTGCCGCCGCCGCCCCCCTCCGCCGCTTCCAAGCCCGTCAATGTGGCTTCCGGAATGTCGACGGCAATCATTACTCCTGCGTCGAGCCCAGCGCTGGCGAACGCAGGTACATAGCTACAGCAGTTGCCAAGGTAGCTGTGTGGAAAGAGGGTTGATGGTTAACCGGGGTTTTTGATCGATCGCAGCGCCGCCGGTGCCGACATCCGCGAGCCGACCGGAGCTGAGCAATTCTCCCCGCCCGCCTTCGGGTATTCCCAGCCTTGCTGCAGTTGTTGATCATGCGATAGTATTGTCGTTTCGCCGGAATTTCACGTGTATTTCTTCTAGCAGGCGCCGAGGCCTGCGATGCTGCGACTCGCCAGCGAGTCATCAAGGAGATCATCGACACCGAGGAGGACTACGTGCGCGATCTCGATGTCATCATCAACGTACGCACGCTCACAACACTCAAGTCCTGCCAATGTTGCATAGGTGAATAATCTATAAATATATATATATATATGAATCGATGTGGATTGTAGGTTTATTTGGTGGCGATGAGGGACCAGGGCATCGGAACGAAGGACCAAATCAACAACCTCTTCTCCAACATCGAGATGATCTACAAGGCACTTCTGCATGCATTCGGGCACAAACTGCTGTGCATAACTAACATTCTTTCCATTCTTAAGATTAATTCGGGCATCTTTCTTCCCGCCCTCAAAACCGCTACAATCGGAAAGGCTTTCTTGACTGTCGTAAGCTTTCTTCTTCTTCTTCTTCTTCTTCTTCTTCTTCTTCTTCTTCTTCTTCTTCTTCTTCTACTCCTTTCCTTTTACAGCACAGCTATGAACTGCAATTCGATTGCTGACCAATCGGAATTCTCTTGTGTGTGTGTCCCCCCCAAGGCGGACTACCTGAAGCTGTACATGGTCTACTGCGGCAATCAAGACCTTTCCATGCAGACTCTCGCCGCGCTTAAAGCCAACCCCCGAATCGAGCAATTCCTTCACGTAACTTCCCCCCAATTGACCGACCCTGCATTGAATGAATCAAACGCAACGGGGGAGGGGAGAAAATTAAATTAAAATTAATACGTGATTATTCACAGCTTTGCAGTCGACGACCGGAGTGTCGCAGCTTGGACTTGTCTGGCTTTTTAATCAAACCAATCCAGAGAATCTGCAAATATCCGCTGCTTCTTCGGGTAAAACCGTGAGTTGTTTGTGTGTCTTTCACATTCCATTCATATTTGTAATGATATATGCAGGAATTGCTCAAAAACACGCCCGAGGACGATCCGGACCATTCAAACCTGACATCCGCGCTTCAGCGAATGACCTCCACTGGTATGTGTGCAATTTTCCAAGTGGTACACATGTGTTTGATTATTTGTCGACATTAATATATTGCGTTTTAGTTGGGACCATCAATGAGAAGAAGAGCGATCTCGATAAGAAGATGCGACTCTATGAACTCTCGCACAAGATCAACATCAAAGTTCGTGTCACTTGTCCTTTCTTCCGCTGTTGTGCCAACTTACATGTTTGGCATTCCAGGACGGTCATTTGCTCGATTCGCCCAATCGCCGACTGATAAGCGAAGGTAAAAGCACGAAAAAGAAAGAAAATAGTGATAGAAAAATATAAACATTCGATTTATTTTGGTGATCGCCTATTGGTGGGCAGGCGAGATCACGCGCCTATCGCCGAAGGAGGTACTGGGAAAGAAGCTGACGATGAAGACGCAGGGATACTATTTCCTCTTCTCCGATCTCTTCCTCTTCACCAAACACAACTCCTCGTCCTACGATCTCAAGGCCCAAGTGCCCCTCAACCAGGCACTCTACAAAGGCACATTCCTATTTTACAAAAATATTAATCATCATAATTAATTAATTAATAAATAATAATCCGATTGGTGTAGACTCGGATATTGCGGAGGACGCGTTCGAGCTTACGCAGATTGGCCAGAAGCGAGTCTTCTTTGCCGCCCCTTCGCCCGCCAAGAAGGCCGAGCTGACGAAGGATCTCGAGGAGGTCATCGCGTCCTTCCTCGACGTGCGGTACAAGAAGTTCGTCCAAAAGGAGATCGGTACTGTGAGCCTCCTCGCTTTCTTTTTTTTT
>CDFF01071297.1:82223-111078 GCA_000826265.1 Acanthamoeba culbertsoni
CCCGTCAACCAAAATGGAATACGATAGAAAAACCGAAGCCTCACGGAAACGGAGCAGCTGGCGTGGCACCATCTGGCCAGCTTATTGGTCCTCTATGAACGCAGTACGCGCCCTCAAGTACAGCCACACATACACTTTTTTTTTTAATCATACTCATCTTCTCTCCTCTTTGCTCCCCCCTACGCAGAGGTGATATCGAAGCAGGAATACGAAATGAAGCGTTCGCGTATCGCCGAGTCCTTCAATGCAACTCGCATTGCTTCGCCCGGACCGCTGCCGGCGTCGACTCTCGCCTCACCGCTCCTGAGGCCCCTGCCGCGCGGTATGCATTCCATCCATTATTCTTCGCATTCCATGGTCAGTAGGACCCACCTGCGTGATTTTATCAACAGATCAGGACGGGAGTGGAGAAGACGAGGATGAGGACGATAGCGGAGACGAGGAGAAGCCGACGCACGGACTGCCGCCCACCTTCTGGAGCCAGCTTCGGGTCGACAAGTTGGAGGAGCGCAGCTTCCCCGTCAAGCTGGTGCGAGTTCCCTTCCTCAAGATCATCACCCGCCGTTTCACTTTAAACGGCGTCACTTACAACCTCTGCGATAGGCGCCCGTGTACGAACTGCGCAAGTGTCACATCACCGCGACATCGACGCAGCCGTCAGATATTTATTGGCGTAAATTTCCCTCTTTTTTCTCTTTCTTTTCTTTCTTTTTCTTCATGTAGCGGTTTGTGTCGCAGCCCTCGCCGAAGCGAACGAAGAGTTGATGCGACTGGCGAAGGTGAGCAGCGGGCGGTCCAGGTCGGCTCGCGAAGGCCGACTCGCAAGCGACGAGGCCGCGGCCTCGGCACAAGAGGCGGTCTACCGCCGCGTCCTAGCGTCGCGCCCGCAGCACGCCTTCGCGCTCTACGGCTACGCGCGGTTCCTTACCAACGTGCGGAAGGACGACCAGCAGGCCGACCACTACTTCCGGCTGGCGCTGAAGGCCAACCCGTTCCACCCGGAGGTGCTGGCGGCCTACGCCCACTTCCAGGAGCGGCGGCTGCGGGACCTGCCCAAGGCCCACCGCTTCTACAAGCGCGCCTATTTTGTCGACAGGCACAACGCGGAGGTGGTGGGCGCGTACGCCATATTCCAGCACCGCATGCTGCGCAACTACAAGGAGGCCGAGAGGCTCTTCAAGCAGGTAAGGGGATGGCTAACGGTTAGCCATTTCTGATTATTTTTTTTTTTACATATATATTTAAATACTCGTTAAAACAATGGAGGTGCCTCACTCAAGATCCTGTGTGCACATCATTGTTTTTCAGGCATTGGAGCTGGACGAAGAAAATGTCAATTTGATCGGTTATTATGCACTCTTTTTACACAAAGCCAAGAAAGATTTCCGCGAAAGGTAATTCATTTACTATCCCTTGTGTGTGTGCGCGCGCGTGTGTGAATACTCAGTTTTTCATACAAACAATCGATAGTGAATGGTACTACCGTCGGGCACTGGAATTGTCGCGCGGACGGAAAAATCTGCACAGCTTCTGGCGAGGCAGGTTGAAAGACCTTCGGGCCGACATGCGGGAGGCCAAGGCGCGACACCGGCTCAGCCGCTCACGCTCGTGGCAGTCCGGGTCCGGCCTTCCGCTGTCCGCTTCGGAGAGCGAAAGCGACACGGAGGGGGAACACGAAAGCGAAAACGACGAGCGAAGGGCACATGGCCTTCGGCGCGGACGGAGCCGCACGGACCCCAAGGCAACCGGCGAGAAGGCCCAACTCATCTCGCTTCAGGACAAGCTGGCCATGGAGCAGTTCCTCGAACAGCTGTTCGCCCAGGACGAGCAGGACGAGCGGGATCGACTCCGAGGCAAGGCGCTCAAGCCGCATCCCGAGGACAAGGTCAAACCCTGGATCCCGCGTAGATTTCACACATACAAGCGGGCGGCAAGTGTCTGATTTTTTTGTCGACAGGCTGGAGCGACCCTGGTGGAGTCATCGCTGCGGCGCGGTATGGGTCGATCGGCCTTCTGTCGAGTGCTCAACCAGCAACGGGCCAGGGTACGTGCCTTGAACTCCCATCAACATAAAATGCAAAACTGCTGTTATGTTGATCAAGGTGTTGTGTCGACAACAATGCAGAGAATGCGATTGGGCGAGAAGGCCTTTGGTCTTCTGTGTCATCTGGTGCGGGTCGGTCTGGACGAGTGCCATGCCGCCGGCGACTACGACTCGGCCAAGACGCTGTTGCACATGGCCTCTACGTTCTACACGATCCCCGACCCTTCTTCTTCCTCTTCTTCATCCCGTGCCTCTTCCTCTTCGCCTTCCCCTCTCTCCTCTTCCAAGAGGTAGGTTTCCCTTCGTCCCGTTCTCGTTTATTTTCTTTTTCTTTTTTTTCGCAATCATGCACTTGCTGAGTCTGTGAGGACGACAGCTGGGCCGGTGGAGGGAAAAAGGACGTCGTTTACATGCGACAGAAGGTCAAGGACTCCTCTCTCTGGGCAGACGAGGGCTTCTGGACGTACATGTTCACCGGTGCGTATCATCGGCTATCGCAAGGAAAAGAAAGAAATCATTCTCTTCTTCCCCCCTTTTCACTCACTCTTCGTGCGCTCGCTTTGTATTGGACGCACGCATGAACAGAACTGGTGTGTAAGGAGAGGGCTCAGGTGCAGAAGGTGCTGGCGCCCGCTGCGCCCGCTCCGTCGCTGCTATCGCCGCGTTCGCTGCTCCCCGGCCGACGGAAGCCTGCGCCCGCGGTGCAGCCTCCTCTTCCGGACAACTCGCGCGAGTCGATAGCTCTGCTCGCCGGCTTCTGTACCGCTTCTCCCAGAAAATTTTGAGAGCGATAACACTCACACACAAGTTCTCTTCCCTTCAGCCCATGCCATGTTGAACGCCGGGGTGGAGATCGGTAAGGTGTTCGAGTTCGTGGAGCGGATGTGTCGCACCAACAAGATCTTTATGAACCGAGAGTCGCTCTCTGCCTCTCTTGTACGCTTCATTTCCGAGTTGCCTTTCAGCTAGTGTTAATACTTTTTTTTTTGTTAATAGGGATAATCAGTTATGAAATAATGTTGATAGCAATGTAGATAAATCACTACATAACTCACCCCACCACTGAATGCGGTTATGTGAACAGGCCCAGATCGCGCAAGTAGAAGGAAGGAAGAAGGATGTGGCAGGAGTGTAGTAATATGGGAAACCTGAAGTTGTTTAATTATTGCCAGTTTCTTCGTTCTTTTCTTCTTTTGTTCATTTCGGCGGGAAAGAGAGCAGAGAGCTTCATCTGTTGAGTTGTAAGGCAAAATACACTGGGAAGCAGTGTACGTCTAGCTCACTTGCAAGCCCAGAGCTTATATAGACCAAGCACAAGATTTCACAGGTACCGAGATACTGTTGCCTGCCATGTGTGCACGATTTTATGGCTCACCGCCGAAACAGTTACAGCCATGGCAGAAGAAAATCTATGGAACGATCAACGCTGGGACTTAGTTTTGGAGGAGATTCCACGCCTGAGGAAGGCGGTCGCTGATATAAGAGCTGAGCAGCCTGTCGATGGGTCCAAGCTATTCGCTGAGCTCTCGAGCCAGCTCAAGGCCGAGAAGGAGGCGCATGAGCTCCTCCAACGGAAGGTTGACGAGCTCGAAAGCACGAAGAAGGAGTTGGAGTGGCGTGCCATCA
Source organism: Acanthamoeba culbertsoni (assembly GCA_000826265.1). Classification (NCBI taxonomy): domain Eukaryota; phylum Discosea; order Longamoebia; family Acanthamoebidae; genus Acanthamoeba; species Acanthamoeba culbertsoni. The sequence goes on from CDFF01071297.1 coordinate 85,894, forward strand.
ACGAAGAGGTCGCCGAGCGTGAGCACGGGGAGAAGGTTGCCACTCTTCAAGCGGAGATCGAACGGCTCACCACCGGCCACCAGGAGCAACAGATAACCAACGAACTGCTTCTGCAGCAGAATCAGCTGCTGCAGCAGGAGAAGGAGGAGAAGATCGCCGCCCTCGACAAACTGCACCAGCAGCGCGCGGCGGAACGCGAGTCGTACGAGGGCATGCGGCGGCAGCTCGAGGAGGGCCAGCGCGAGCTCGTCAAGAAGATCGAGGAGATGGAAGTCCTGCGCGCGAGTCAAGCCTCCGCCAGCGCCGGGGCAGCGCATGAAGCCGACGCGCTTCGCGAGAAGCTCGACGAGGCCGAGCGCGCACTGGCCGACGAGAGGCAACGCGCGCGAGAAGCCGAGCAGCGCTTGAGCGACGCTGAGGCCGACCTGGAGAGGCGACTGGACCAGGCCCGGGCGGAGGCGCGCGACGCCGAGCGCGAACAGTCCGAGAGCGAACGCAAGCGTTTGAAGGCGGAGATGAACGAGAGGCTGCAGAAGGAGAAGGCAGCTATCGAGGAACGGCTGGCAAAGGAAACCGAGGAGAGGCTGCGCGGTGAGGCCGATGAAAGGATCGCCAGGGAAGTGGAGGACAAGCTGCGTAGCCACAGCGTCGAGCTCGAACAGAAGGTCCGTGCGGAGTTGGGGGAGAAGATGGAGGAGAGGCGGAGGGAGACCGAGGAGCGCATCGCAAGGGAGTTCGACGAGAAGCTGGATGGCGAGCGAGCCGAGATCAAGAAGAAGCTGGATGCGGAGATGAACGAGAGGCTGCAGAAGGAGAAGGAAGGAATCGAGGAGCAGCTGAAGAGGGAGATCGAGGAGAGGCTGCGCGGTGAAGCTGATGAGAGGATCGCCAGGGAAGTGGAGGAGAAGCTGGGTAGCCACAGCGGCGAGCTCGAACAGAAGATCCGTGCGGAGTTGGAGGAGAAGATGGAGGAGAGGCAGAGGGAGGCCGAGGAGCGCATCGCAAGGGAGACCGAAGAGCGCATCTCGAGTGAGTTCGACGAGAAGCTGGCCAGCGAGAGAGCCGAGATCGAGGCAAGGCTGAATACGGAGATGAGCGAGAGGCTGCAGAAGGAGAAGGCAGATACCGAGGAGCAGCTGAAGAGGGAGATCGAGGAGAGGCTGCGCGGTGAGGCCGATGAGAGGATCGCTAGGGAAGTGGAGGACAAGCTCCGCCTCCGGGAAGCCGAGCTTGAGCAGAGACTCGGCGCCGAGATGCAGGAAAGGGCCTCTCGGGAGGTCGAAGAGAGACTCGGCGCTCGGAAGGCCGAGCTGGAGGAGAAGCTCGCACGGGAGATGCAAGAGAAGCTCGAGGAGGAGAAGGAGCGTCTCGAGAAGGAATCCCAGGAGAGTCTCGCCCAGCAAGTGGAGGAGAGGCTAAGCATCGGCAGGGCGGAGATGGAGGAGAGGCTCGACCAGGAGAGGCGAGCCATAGAGGACCGGCTCAGAAGCGAAGCCGACAGGGAGACGGAGGCCAGGCTGAACGAGGAAAGGGCCCAGCTGGAGGCGACCCTCGCGAGGCAGATGGAAGAGAGGCTCCATGGTGACAAGCGGGCTGCCGAGGAGCGACTCGCGCAGGACGCCGAGAAGCGGATCGCGCAGGAGGTCGAGGCCAGGCTGGGCGAGCAGCAAGCCGCGCTCGAGCGGCGACTCCAAGCCGAGGCCGAGGAGAGGATCGCCCAGGAAGTGGAAGCCCGCAGGGCCGAGCTCGAGCGGCAGCTCGGCAAGGAAGCCGAGGAGAAGGCGAGCCGGGCGCAGGAGCGTCTCGCGGCCGAGTTCCAGCAGAGGGCCGAACAGGAGCGGCAGGCCACAGAGGAGCGGCTCGCGCGGGAGGCCGAAGAGCGGGTCGCCCGGGAAGTGGAGGACAAGCTCGGCGCCCAGAGGGACGAGCTCGCGCAGAGGCTCGGGGCGGAGATGGACGCGCGGGTGGCCAAGGAGGTCGAGGAGACGCTGGCCAGCCTGCGGGCGGAGCTCGAGCAAAGGCTCCAGGCCGAGGCCGAGGCGCGGATCGCCAAGGAAGCGGAGGACAAGCTCGGTTCACAGCGGGCCGAGCTCGAGGCCCAAGCGGACGAGCGCGCTGCCAGGCAGGCGGAGGAGAGGCTCGCCCTGCTTCGGAACGAGATGGAGCAACGGCTGCAGGCCGAGGCCGAAAAGAGGGCCAGCGACCAGCGGGCCGAGTTCGAGGCCAGGATCACGCGGGAGATGGATGCGAGGTTTGAGAATGAAATGGCCGAGCTCAGACGCCGCTTCGACACCGAGGTCGAGCAGAAGCTCGCGCGGGAGAGGCGCGACACCGAGGAACGCGTCGCGCGCGAATGGGAGGAGCGCGGCGCGCGCGAAAGGGAAGGACTCGAGCAGCGAATCCGGCAGGAGACGGAAGACAGGCTGAGGCGGGAGGCCAGGGAGCAGCTCAGCGGCGAGATGCAGGCGACGCTGGACGAGGCCGTGCGCGAGGCCAAGGAGCGCATCGCCGGCGAGATGGAGGCCCGCGCGGCGCAGGAGAAGGACGAGCTGCGCGCGGAGCACGCGCGGGAGATGGACGCACGCCTCGCCCAGGAGCGCGAGCGATGGGACAGGGAGCGGCTGGAGATGGAGGAGCGGCTGGCCAATGAGACGCAAGGCGCGCACCGGGCAGAACTCGAGAGGGAGCGCGCGGATGCCGAGAAGGCGGCGGCACGAGCGCGCGAAGAGGCCGAGGAGACGATCCGAAGGCTCGAACAGGAGGTCGAGCACGGGAAGCAGCGGCTCGAGGAGCGCGAGGCCGAGAAGGCGGCGTCGGAGGAGCGACTCGCGAAGGAAGTCGAGGCGCTGCGCGAGTCCGTCGAGGCCGCGCGCGAGGAGGGCGCGCAGGCGGCGGCCAAGGCGGCCGATCTACAGCGCCAGCTGGACGAGCGCGGGGGAGAGGAGGGCGAAGGAGGAGGAGAAGAGAAGGAAGCGCACGAAAGGGAGAAGGCGGACCTGCGGGCACAGATCGAAAGCCTGCAGAGCCAATCCCAGGAACACGCGTCCAAGGTCCGTCTATTATTATTATTATTATTATTATTATTATTATTATTATTATTATTATTATTATTATTATTATTATTATTATTATTATTATTTATTGGTAAATGTAAACTTCTTTGCCTCCGCAGCTGGAGTCGCTCGCTAATAAGGACAAGGAAGCGGCTGAAGAGAGGATCAAAGCGCTCGAGGACAAGGTCGGTGAGCTTTCTACGACCAACGAGAGGCTGTCCGCTGAACTCGCCGCAGCCCAGACCGTGCGTCTTTCCCGCTTTTTGTAATGACTTGTTTCCCCCTTTTTTTAAAAAAAAAATAAAATAAAATAAAATAAAATAATAATCATGATTCTCCGCAGGCGGGCAGCGAAGCCGAAGAAGAGCAGCGGAAGAACGTGGACGAGCTGACGCAGAGCGCGAAGCGGGCCGAAGGCGCCATGGCCGCCCTGCAGGCAGAACTCGCCCAAGCGCGCAGCGAAGCGGAAGCCCTCAGGAAGAGGAGCGAAGACGGAGAGGGAGAGGGAGGGCGGGAAGCCATCCTACGCGAGGCCAGCGGGCAGTTCGAGGACCAGATCGCGAAGCTGCGGGAGGGCGCCGAGCAGGCGCAAAGCCGCGTGCAGGAGCTCATCAAGGTACAACGCGCGTGATGAAGACGCATGCATGTGTGTCCCTCGTCATCACTTCCTCACATGATCTCGTCCCTCGACACAAGGCGGAGGAGGAGGCGAAGAAGGAGTTGGCGGCTGCGCGCGAACATGCGGTCCAGGCGGAGGCCGCGATGGCCGCTAAACAGAAAGAGGCTGAGGAGATCATCGAACGCACGAGAAGGGAGCAAGAGGCATTGCGGCGTGAAGTTGACGAGGTGGGTGGCGCCATCGATCATCTCGCACACGCACACGCACATGAACACACACCTTGCTTACAATCTGATTCGATATACTCAGATGCGGAGTGCTGCTGAGCAGAAGGACGATCTGATAGCGTCGTTCCGGGCTCAGGAAAAGGAGCGCGCCTCCGCCAAGGAGGCACACACCGAGCGGGAGCGCCTTCTCGCACAGCAGCTTGCCGAGGCCCACGCGGTACAGCCCCGCCGGCGGGTCTTCCCATCGCTTCGGTGGTTACTCTCTCTGAAGACGTTTCTTCCTGGGAAACAAAACAGGCGATCGAGGAGGCCAAGGCTGAAGCTAAAGCCACCACGGACGCATTGGAGACGCAGCTGGAAGCCACACGCCGGAGGGCGGAGGAGCACATGAACGATCTGGAGGAGCTGCGAAGCGCTGCTGCGTCCGACAAATCCCAGCTCGAGCAGGCCCAGGCCGAGTTGAACCGTTTGCAGGAAGAGTTGGCGCGACGCAGCGCAGAGTTCGGCGAACGCGAGGAGCGACTGCAGGCCGCGCTCGGCGAGGTCGTCAGCAAGCGCGACCACGAAGCGGCGCGGGAGGAGATACGGCGACTGGCCGAGGCGCAACGGTCGGCCGAGGAGAAGGCGCAGCAGGCGGAGTCGCAGATTGAGAAGCTGGCGAGTCGCATATTCCCGATGGAGGTGGAAACCGAGAGGTTGCATGCGGAGAACAAGTCGCTGCGCCAGCGACTGGTGGATCGGCCGCAGGACAGAGAGGAGGGAGGACCCGAGCAGCTGGCCGACGTTCAGCGGCGACTCGCGCAAGTCTCACGAGAGCTGAAACTGCTGCAGGCGGAGAAGGAGAAGCAGGACGCGGCCAACGAGTCCCTCGCGCGGCGGCTGCAGGAGGCCGAGGCAGAGCGCGAGGCCGCGCAGAGGCGGGATGAGGACGTGCTGACCAAGCTCCGGCGAGACCTTCAACAGCTGCAGGCCATCGATCGCCAACTGGACACCGCCCGACGCCAGAAGCAGGCGCTGGGCAGGCCGGTTCGCGCTGTGGAGGCCAACGAAGAGGAGGAAGACGAGGAGGAAGACGAGGATGTCGCCCTTTGGGACACGGCAAGACGGGTGCCCAGAAAGAGTGGTGGCACGGCCATGAGTATGCTCATTGCTCTGACGATCGCCGTCATCGGCGTCATGATGGTCGTCCTCGCGCGGGTTGACTTCGCCAGGGACTGGGCACACCCCAGCTGAGGCCGGACAGAAAGGAAGGGCCAATCGGAATAAACAAGAAAAAGAAACAATGCTTTAGTTTTTGTTTTCCTGGTTACCGCTTTCCGTCCATTCCTGCATTCCTAGCCCGCCCCGAAGCCCCTTCCGGATTCAAGATGGATACAGATCCATTTGCGGAACCTCTGCCCCTCACAAGCCCGGGATACCTGGACGGTGTGAAGACCTCCACCCTCAACACCGTGCGCACGTTGGTGTCGCAGGAGAAGATCAGATTTGTACAGGACGGCTTCGATCTTGATCTCACCTGTACCAGACCTTCCCCTCCCCCTCCCCCTCCCCCTTAGCTCACAACTCTTACCCCTTTTCCTTCTGTTTTTCCTGCTTTCCATGGTCATGGTCACAAGACATAACCGACAACATCATCGGTACGGCGTTCGGCAGCGTTCGCTCCAGTCTTAACTTTCCGTACGTTTCTAACTAATATTTGTTTCGTTTACTCCGCAACCCCTCCCCTTTATTGTCAACAGCCATGGGATATCCCGCTGAGAAGAGGCTAGAAGCCACCTACCGCAATGACATCAGTACATACATACATCGATACATACACACACGCACACACGCACATATATTTCCGGCTGAAGAAATGGAAGGAAGATGATGAGAGACCGTCTCTCCTTCCTGACCTCCTCTTCCTCCTCCTTCCTCAATCTCGACAGACCAGGTGCGGGAGTTCTTCGAGAAGTACCACCAGGGTCACTACCGCATCTACAACGTGTCGGGCAAGCACTACGACCGCAGCAAGCTCAACAACCAGGTGATCGACATTGGCTGGCCCGACCACCACTCGCCCACTCTCGAGATCCTCCTCACCATCGTCGAGACCATGTCGGCCTGGCTCGACGAGGACCCCGCCAACGTCGTCGCCATCCACTGCAAGGTGGATTCTTTTTCCCTTCTTTTCACTTTATTTCTACTCTTTTTCCAACAATTAAATGCGACACATAATCCTCCAACTTATTATTTGATAATATTTATACATATATACATATATATATATTAGGCGGGAAGGGGTCGCACGGGAACGGCGGTGGCAGCGCTGCTGCAGCATCGAGGCATTTGTCAGACTGCCGAAGAGGGCATAACCTTCTTCGCCTCCAAACGCTCCACGAAAGGCGGCGGTCTCGGCGGCGTCTCCGTTCCTTCCCAAAAGAGGTACCCTTTTTCTTTATATATCCCCAATTTTTTCCAGAACACAAAGGCATTCTCCTCAAATTAACTTTTGGTTTCTTGCTTTCCCTCATGATAACCGTTTGTGTTTTTTTTTTTTTTTGGAAATCGAATGGGGCAGATATGTGGGGTATTATGATACGGTCCTTAAAAAGGAAATTGAGGGCTTCCCGGCCAAGAAGCTCAAGCTGGTGAGGCTTATCATGAGCCCTATACCGCTATTGGACACCTCAGGAAAACAGGTGGTTTACTCCACCTCATTACGCAATTTTTCCGTTCCAACAAACCAATCAACTATCCATACAGCCATGAATTGCATTAACGTGATGTGTGATGGTGGTGGTGATGATGATGATGATGATGATGATGATGATGAGCAGTTCACGCCAGTGGTCGAGGTGGTCAATGCGGAAGACCCGTCAAAGCCGGTCTACCGTAGCACGCCGGACAAGACGTACACGGCGCTGCACGGGTCCAAGATTGTTCTCGAGGTGGGAGCCGTGGTCGCAGGCGACGTCCTCGTACGGCTCTACCACCAGCAGACCTCCTACCTCATATCCAGCAAGCCCGTAATGGTCCTCAGGTACGTCGTCAACCAATGTAGATCCTCTCCCCCCTATATTGTTTGGGAATACAGGTTTTCTTTTTACTGTTATTGGTGCGTGTATAAATGTGTGGTGTGTGTGATTTTTTTTGGCTACAATAAACGCTGACCACGACGTGGTAGATTTGCGTTCCACACGAATTTCCACCAGGGACAGGAAATGCTCGACTTGCCGGTAAAGCACCTTGACAGCCCCAAGCAAGGGGGGCTCAAGGATCCGCGCTTCCCTGAGGACTTCCTCCTTCGTTGCGTATTGGAGCAAGCGGAGTGATCGTATATTGCAGCCTTTGTAAAACATCAGTAAATAAATACACATATGTGCACGCAGTGGAAATGCTTACTTCGACTGGGTATTTCCATGAACACATTGAGCGTGTTGTCTGTATTAAAGAACGCCCTTCTCATTCCTTTCGCAGAGAATGTCTCCGCGCAAGAGCCCCAAGTATGAATTTTCGGGTAAGGCCAGTGTCTACAAGGCTGCGAAGAGGCCATGCACTATGGCGATGCAGCACGGCCTCCACTCTCTGCACAGAGGGAGGACATTTTGTGCTCCTCAACAAGGATTATGCAGTATGCCTGTTCCGCTACGCTGTTCTTCATGGCGTACTCCGTTTGAAGGTAACCAGTTGTTGTAGAAGTTGGGCCTCTGTTCTCCCTGAGCCGACAGGCGGTTCGAACTATTACGGATCCATCCACGATTTGTACTCTTGTGGAGTTGGTGTCTCGTGTACCGTCAGGTCCCTTTGCCTGTGGACAGGTAGAATCACAATTACACGTATGTGTACTACCACCGCAACCCTCACAAGGCGATTTGTGATGCCAGGAGGAGAAGAGCGAATGGAATTCTGCGATAGTTCGCTTGCCGCGCCCGATCAACAATTTCTACCAGGTAGAAGTTGTCGGAAGTCGCGTCCGAGTGCCGCTCGACACCACGTGGTGACCTTCCGCCCTTCTTTTCTCAGAGACTCGGAAGAGGCCAGGAGACGAGCTGCATTCGTGTCCAGTCTCGTTATTGGTCACTTGTGAATGCTTCAGATTGTAGCGATAGAAAACGAAGGGAAAATAATTTACAACGTTCGTGAACTATGACAAAAAATACTGGGCCGGTATGAGACGAGCGTGCTCCGTGCTGGCACGCCCAGCCACTTTTCGAGCAGCACCGGTGCACAACCCAAACCGCGGCAAGCTGCTGTCCACTTTTGGAAAGCAGCCACGCTTGCCTCAGAGCAAGCACATCTTCGTTCTCGATACCGCTCTCATCTCCTCCACCTCTCCAAAGTGCCGACCAAAGGGATTTGTGAGGCTGGTGCATCTCTTGCACATAAACACTGGAAGATCAACCCCGGGGGTTGCGAAGGTGATTAACACCCACCAGGGCCAGTAGTCCCAATAATGTCGACCCTTTTTTGTCTGCTTTTGTTCTGTTATTTTTCTTGCCTCACCAGGCTATTTCTTCTTGTGTCCACCACCACAGCTTCACACACGAGCCATGGACGCCCAGCTTCAGACACTGACCATGGAGGTTCCTACTAAAGCAGCGGATCCCTTTGACAAGGTTACTTTGAATACATCTCGTGAGCCTGTTCTTGTTTTGTCACTGAAAATCCCCAAATTCCAGTTCAAATGGGCGATTGCTGAGCAGACCGCTGCTCTTGCGGGCATCAAACCCGAGCAAGCTCTCACGGCTGTTGAAATTCCTAAGATCGAAGGAGTGGCCGATTTCGCTCTTTGTGTTGCCAAGCTTAATCGGTATACCAAGTTGAAGGGTAAGCCACAAGATATAGCCAAGGAATGGGCCGATCAGGTATCCGGCCAACCTCTCTTTTAACTCCTGCACAACAATAATTAACAATTTCATTTCGCAGTTCACGCCTACACCGCTCCTTACGAGCGCCAAGTCTGAGGGGCCCTACATCAACTACACGGTTGATAAAATCCCGCTTGCTGAAGAAGTGTTGAAGATTGTGTATGGATCAAACGACAAGTGGGGCTCTGCCACCGACGGAAACGGCAAGACCATCGTCGTCGAGTACAGGTACAGTCTACCTACCAACATGAGGCTTTTGCCAGTAAGAAATCTAAACGATTATATATTGCAGCTCCCCCAACATCGCCAAGCCCTTCCATTTCGGCCATCTGCGGTCCACTATGATCGGAAATTTCCTCCGCAATCTCTACAAAGCCCTGGGCTACAATGTAGTGGGCATCAACTACTTAGGCGATTGGGGCAAGCAGTATGGTACTGCCGTCCTCCTTTCGAAGTTGTTTTTTTTTTTCGAAGCGTTCGCTCACAGATTTATAGGTCTTCTTGCCGTTGGTTTCAGCAAATACGGTTCTGAGGAAGAACTCGTCAAGAACCCCATTCGTCATCTGTACGACGTGTACGTACAGATTAACAAGGTAACAGCCTACAATCGATTTAAAGCTTTTCTTCAATCATGATGAACAACCTTTCCGACTTTCCGTGAGGATTACAAACAAATCGAGCTTTTTAAATCTGATTTCGAAAACCAACACTTGTTTAATTTATTTTATTTTATTTGTTAATATCCCACCTTATCTCCTGCAGGAAGCTGACGAGAACGAGGAAGCTGGCAAGGTGATTCATAACGAGGCTCGTGCCTACTTCAAGAAGATGGAGGATGGTACGCTTTTGTGTAAGTCCAAATTGATCGTGACCAGATGACACATGAGACGATTTCCACTACTTCAGGTGATGAGGAGGCTTTGTCCCTGTGGAAGAGGTTCCGCGACCTGTCGATCGAGGAGTATAAAATTCTCTACAAGCGTCTCAACGTGGACTTTGACGTCTACTCGGGCGAGTCCATGTTCAGGTGAGCCAGCCACGTTGCCTTTTCTCTTTCCCTTTCTTCCCCTTTTCCTCCGTTTTTCCCCCTACTCCAAGATGTGGAGGTCGAGAGTGGCGTGAGTAGCCTTCCAAAAAAAAAAAAAGGCCTTTCTGGGCTCGTTTTGAGCACAGAAGGTCCATCGGCGATGATGCCTGCCTTAGTTGCACCTCCCACACTAAAGTACAAATTGACTGTCGGGGATTCGTTCTCTCTCTCTCTACTTGGTGTCTCCTTCCCTCTCAGGGGAGAGACTCTTCCACCAAGAGACGCGCTATCGAATCCTTCGACACATTTCGCATCCTCTTCCCCTCGTCAACAATATCTTGTTTTTTTTTTTGTGGACACGCGTTAGTATTGACGCGTCCGGGTTTCTCCCCCCTCCCCTCCCAGTGAGGGCATGGTGGAGGCGGTGCAGCTGATGCAGGACAAGGGCCTCCTCCAGGAGCACGATGGGGCTCTGGTCTGCGATCTGTCGGTTCGTGGCCTCCTCCCCTCCCCCTTCTTCCCCTTACGCATTGGCGGGGTGGCCTTCGACCTGGTCACTCACCCGTGGCTCTGTTTGTGCGCAGAAATACAAGCTGGGCAAGATCGTCGTCAAGAAGTCCGACGGCACGACCCTCTATATCACTCGTGATATCGCGGCCGCCATCTGGCGTTACAGGACTTATAACTTCGAGAAGATGTTCTACGTGGTACGTGTGCCTCGCTTTTTTGGAGCACTGAAGCCGGGATTGCGATGACTACAGTGGCTCAACTATATGCTGTGGCACACACACACACACGCACACACACACACACACACACACAGGTGGGCTCGCAACAGAACCTCCACTTCCAGCAGCTCTTTAAGATCCTGGAGCTCATGGGCTTCGACTGGGCCAAGAAGTGCATCCACATCAACTTTGGCATGATTACCGGCATGTCCACCCGTAAAGGTCTGCGCGAGTCTCTCTTCTTGGCCCCCCCCTCCCTTTCGTAATGAAGGAAGCATCGAAAGGAGAATCTCCTGAATCGCCAATTTCAGGAACGGCCAAGTTCCTTTCGGACATCCTGGAGGCCGCTCAGGAACAGATGTTGGAGAGGATGAAGGCCAACGAGGCCAAGATGAGCGAGATCATCAACCCCGAGCAGACCGCGGACGTCGTCGGCGTCTCCGCTGTTGTTATCCAAGACTTCAGCGCCAAGCGTGTCAAGGACTACGCGTTCAACCTGGACCGCGCCACCGCCGCGGAAGGCGACACCGGCCCCTACCTCCAGTACGCCCATGCGCGTCTCTCGTCCATGGAGCGTAAGAACGACATCAAGATCTCCGACGCCGTCAACTACCAGCTCCTCAGCGACAAGGAGGCTCTGGACCTCATGATGAAGCTCGCTCGTCTGCCCGAGGTCGTCAAGCGGACGGCCGAGGACAACGAGCCTTGCACGCTGGTCACCTACCTCATGGTACCCTTCACCCATCCACCCCCCATCCACCCATCCACCCCCCGCCGATTTCGCTCTGGTGCGCTGCATTTTGTTTTGTTGTTAACCCCACTCGCCCTTCCCTCCCTCCCTCCCCCCCCACAGGACCTTTGCCACTCTATCTCGGCCGCGCACCGTGTGCTTTGGGTGATGGGTCGGGAACAGGACGTGGCTGAGGCGCGTATGCTCCTCTTCTGGGCCGCCCGTAAGACGCTCGAGAACGGCCTCAAGATTTTGGGCCTTTCCCCTCTTCAGCGGATGTAAAAAAAAAACCAAAAGCATAGAAACAAATCAGAGAATACACCTTAGGCGTCTGGCTGCCCCTTGTGTTGCTGTTTCTTTCAATTTATTTGTACATAAATAATGGAGGGGAAATTGCAGTGTTTCTGACAAACTCATACGGTAGGCTGGCAACTGGGTGGCAAGACCAGGCTTATCTAGAATATTCTCTTCAAGATATCTGGAATCTTCGGCAATTTTGAGCCATGGAAGAGATCCGCGTAGCAGGAAGATGAAGCAGTAACATAGGGATTCGATGTCGTTGGCCGGTACAAAAATGACCATGGCTCCTCATCGTGCAGCCATTGCAGTATTTTTGATGAGGTGTAGGCCTGATTGGCGCCATGCAGCTCAGATTCTCGAGTTCCTCTCTCCACAGCTGCATCCCAATCAATGAGCCGCGCATTGCCACAAGAACGATGTTGCTCGGCCGGATATCGTGGTGGCACTATCCGGATAAATGAGCAGCCCGGATGCAACCAACCAGATCCTGGGATAAAACTTGTCAGCAAAATTATAGCGCACGGCGAGGGAGGAAGAGAGGCAATCAAGGGAAGGAAAGATATCGTTGGGTTTTGGCCACAAACACAATAGTGTCAATAATACCTTGAGAAAACGTCTCGCAGTGTGAAAATCCACTCGGCAGTCTTCCTTGGTTGATAGGTACGCAATGAGAGGAACGCCAATGGGCTTTGTAACGAGCATTGCCGCGGAACTCCTTGGATGTGGACAAGGTATGTAATGCGCTGAGTCGCCTCCACGCAGTTGCTGTAGAACTCGGAGCTCCTTCACCACACAACCAGCGCCATGTTGTTCCAACTTCACGACCCAATCAGTGTCACTGATCATACATCTACTCTGCCGTTGAGTCCTCCTCTGAGAAAATTGCCCAGTTGGTAGGATTCGTCGCCCAGCTTCAGCTCTGCCTTTAGCTGCGTTATCGCCTATCGGACTAACAATATCGACAATCTGCTGTTTTTCTAGTACTGCCAATGCTGCGCCATCATCGCCTTCTAAGCAGTCGCCATAAGACTCCCGCTACAATGAAAAAACAGTGGTGATATTTTTCCATACGTGATTTCTAGTAACACACATTTAATTCGAAGAAGCGTTTCAGTCCTGCAGACTGGCCGAGATTTTAAGATTAAACGTACTGCAATCCTTCTCCAAAATACTAGGCCAAAGGAAAGCGTAACAAAGATATTTACATTTATTGGAAACTTTCGTCCCTTACGGGAGCACCATTTTTTCAATCACCTTGGATATGGTGGGAATTACGTGGGGAAAGAGGTAGAGGAACAACGCCATGGTAAATAGTTTGCTGACCTTGGTCGTTGTAGTTGCTGACCATACGCCGTGCAACGCGTCACGAAAGTCAAACCACACTTGCCCAAATCCAAGAAGAATCTCGAGGACACCGGCGCCGAATCCAACAATGAGATCGTGGGCACCGGCGCCGAATCCAACAACGAGATCGTGGGCACCGGCGCCGAATCCAACAATGAGATCGTGGACACCGGCGCCGAACCCAGCAATGAGCTCGCGTACACCAGAGGCGAATCCAGCGATGAGATCAGCGATGAGGCCTCTGCGCTCTTGTGGAGGGACCAAGATGACCAGGATAGACAGTGCAACCGCAACCACAACTGTAATCGCAACCACACAGACCATAAATAAATGTTGATCTTACACGTAGTGCGACAGTAGTGGCAACTGGCCATCACTGCTCCGCGTGCTGTTGGTCTGTGAGTGGGTGAAGAAGAATCAGTAAATTGAGTAAGTGGTTAGAACTTGGCCAGGGATGTGTTGTGTAGTGGGCTCACCATGGAGAAGGGCGCGAAAGGCTCGTTACACGCGAGCAGGTGCCTTCCTCCTTTGTCTCAAGAGTGAGAAGAAGAAGAAGACTAGTTGCAGCAATAAAAACAGCACCATCTTTGTACACGCTATGCTGGGTTCTTGTGGGCAGATTTGTACATTCTTTACTGCCCCTTTTTTTATCGTCGTGCACGCGCAGGCGAAAGTCGTCTTTTCGTCTTATAATTGCAAACTTGTAATTCTTCATAGAAATTTCGCACTTGTTTCGCAGCATACGATTTGGTTCAAACTCCGAACCCCCGATTTGCTCAACCGGAGCAAACCGCCCGGACTTTCTGGTAGAAAAAAAAAACCAACCGTCGGTGCGGAGTGCGGAGTGCGGAGCTGGTGTTTTGCCGTTACGCTCTACACGGGAATCTAACATTAAGGTTCACATTTTGGTCTGGCATTTAAATTGATTCTAAAATCGAGTGGAAAAGGACGTTTATTGAACGGAAAGGTAGGGGGCACGAAAGATGGAAGTTGGTAAAGGCCTTGAGCAGGAATCGAACGCGAACTCTGGTGTGAAATTGGAAGAGGCCGTTCGCCACCACAACTGTGACGTCGAGCACCAACACATGCATCAACACGTGCAAGACGAGGAGCACAATCACTACCAACACCACAAGGATGATCATCACACTAGGGGACCTCCTCCTTCCCTCGTGGAGCATGGCCCCAGTCTCGGCACCCTTCATCTCCACCATCACCACAGCCCAGACGAGGGCTCTCCACACCAACAGCAATCTACTTCTGTTCTTCCCCCCACCCTCCAGCATGGATACCCGCCCCTCTCCAACGATCACCTTCAAGCGATCAACTCTAGCAACCCCTCTATGGTGCAGGCTCAAGCCTTGCAGCAGCAGATCCAGCAACACCTCCAACTACAGGGCCCATTTTCTTTTTCTTATCAAACCCCTCTGCCGCTGCCAGCAACTGGCCTCCCCACCAGCGGCTCTGCCGGAGGAGTGGAAGATTCGCCGCAGATAAAGGCCCGGCCCAAACGAAAGCAAGTTAAGAGCGCTTGTCTGAACTGCCGAAAACGGAAGACAGGTACCCTTACTCCCCTCAAAGATAAGTTCCGTTTTAACTCCGTAAATGGTGAGAGTAAACACTTGTTAAATGTGTATTAATTCTCCGCCTGTGTTGTGCTTCCATGGCAACCTTTCGCGTAGGTTGTGATTCCTTCCGGCCATGTACGAAATGCGTACGGAACGGACTAGAGGCCACGTGCGTCGACGTGCCACGAAAGAAACGATCATCCAACCGCACCAAGACCACGGCTACCGTTACTCCTCTGTCCAATGGTTCCTCTTCATCTTCTCCCTCCTCTTCCCCTGCTCTCGGTGCGTTTCAGTGTTTTCCCTCCGTCTCCTCCTCACCTTGCTTACTCTGAGTGTTTTTTCTTTTGTTTGTTTGTTGGTACGCGCAGGAGTCGCTCCGTCTCCAACGCCCGCTTTTGCTTCTCCTCTTTCGTCCCAGCTTCAATACATGAGCGTCAACATGCCGCAGGGAATTCCGCCACCCACCGGCCAGATGCCTCAGCAGACACAGTACTCGCCACAACTCATTCCCGTGACATGGGGCGCTCGTATGTCCAACCCTCCCTGCTCTAAGATCGACACTCTCATTAACGATCCGTTCCCCCCCCCTTCCTTCTTGGACTATGAAGCAGCCGGACAGCCTCACTTAGCGCTCCCGATGACATGGGAAGAGATTACGAAGCATGTGGCGTCTGGTAATGGGCCTCCTTGTTTTACCATTTCTTCAACTCTGGCTTATCAGCGAACTTGTTACACATCAACAGCTCAGGGTAGCGGCATGCCAGGAAACCTGGCCCTTGTCGCGCCCGACCTGTCCTGGAAGGGCGGTGAGGGACTCGTACAGCCTGGAATGACGCCCGTGGAACAGTCTAAGTGACGCTGCAGAAAGGAAAAGGATTGGGAAGGGATGCCGAATAATAATGTTCAATAATGCTACCACAAGTGCTACCCGGCGCGCCGCGCAAGGAGGAAACGATGAGAAGCAGGAAGAGGATGAGGAAAGAAGAGGATCGTGGGCGCGAGCAGGAAGGACCCTATTGGTTCCTAATAAGGGCGGGCACAACGGATGCACATACAACAAAATACACTTAGAACGATCGTTTAGAGTCCTGCATTCTATGCATTCCGCGAGGAAAAGGGAAATGCATTGTCTTCTCTTCATTTCTCAGAGCGTCGCAAACGCTGGTGCATGTACCGACGTTCTACTAGAACCAACTCTGGAAGTGGGAGGATAGGAGGGCGCTTTGTTCCTTCGAGTGAAATAGCGGTTATGACCTCATCAAGAGGCGACCAGATGTTGACGAGATGGCAAGTATCCATCCCCACAGTGGACACCAAGCCAGATGGAACATCGGTGCAGCGTTGAGCCCTTTCCTGAGCTTGATCTTTTTGCTGATGACATTTTTTTGATTGAAAAAAGTATTACAACGTTATGGTGAGGAACGACTTCATG
This sequence comes from Acanthamoeba culbertsoni, assembly GCA_000826265.1. Classification (NCBI taxonomy): domain Eukaryota; phylum Discosea; order Longamoebia; family Acanthamoebidae; genus Acanthamoeba; species Acanthamoeba culbertsoni. The sequence continues at coordinate 101,775 of CDFF01071297.1, forward strand.
TCCTGGGTGACACCATACCGCTACTCGGCTCTACACGAGTTCAAGCAAAAGGTAACCTACCAAGACCTTCAACATGTGAGGCATGTGGCACTCATACACCTTTTACTACAAGATGGAAAAGCGGTTTCCGCATTTACGGCTTCCCTCCTTCCCGCCCAAGTCTTACACCCTGTTCGGTACTCATGGCCCAGGGTTTCTCGATGAACGTAGGCGGGGCCTAGAGTCCTTCCTGCAGGTACGTCCGCTGTTACTTGGCCTTAATACACACGCAACGACTGCGCGACCAATGCCTCCTTCTGTGATAGGGCCTGCTCAATGACTCCAAGTTCCATGGGAAGGAGTTGAGGCTTCTTCTGGACCCCACGGGACAGGTGACGATCTTTTGCCTTCTTGCTACACGTGCCATTTCTTATCGTTCATGAATGGACAGGCACAAAAGGGAGAACAGGAAAGGAGGCTCTTCGTTGCAGAGAATGAGGCCAGAAGCCTCGTCTCCAACACTCCCTCTCCTGTGTAAGTGTCTCCCTATATTTTATTTTTCCCCAACTACTCGTGCTCAACGTGGTTCTCCTCTTCATCTCACCATTCGCTTCCCCTTGCCCGTCTTCCTACCCAGTATGGAGTCATTCGACGATTTGGCGGAGGATTCGTTTCTTCTGCCCAACTTTCCTCCCGGCACCAAAGTCCCCGACTCAATCACCCTTCAGAATGGCGAGGAGTGCTTCATCGGTATTCATTCACCGACACTCACCATGTATGTGTGTCCCTTTGCGGTTGCTCACATGCCTCCCTTGCCCTGCCATGTATGGAACAGCGCCGGTGATCGCCGAGATGAAGACTAACATCGACTACCTGTGGAAGCTCAAGAGGAAGATGAAGGGAAAGGACATTGATATCCGCCTCCACATGCTAGAGGACGAGCGCGGCAAAATCAACACCGCATGTATCATCGCCTTCGCTCTTTTTCTTTTTCTTTTTCTTTTTCTTTCTAAATCCATCTCCTCCCAATTCTGGATGCGCGTTACACTGTTTACGTGTATATGACTCGACTAATGCGCTCGTGTGTGCCGAGTGCAGGTCTGGTGCTGGAGGGCGAGAGACGCGTCCTCGAGTCGCAGCTTCTGCCCGACCCCGGGGTGCGGGCGGAGGCTGTGTTGCACACCTGGCTTGAGTTCTCCACCGATAAGCTCAAGATGGCGCTCGAGTGGGCCAACCACGCCGAGGAAAACCTCCTCCTGGAGCTCTCCCCCAAGTCCTCCGCCGCCGCCGCCCCATCCACGAACACGAACCAGCCAGACTCCACGGTACCCTTTCACTTCTTTGTCGACACACACTTCTTCACCTTATTATTTTATGTATCATGTTTTTAATGGTGAAACAATCAAAATAAAGGACTCTGTCAAGGTCGACCTGCTTGTCGATCTGAGCGGTCCGGCGGCGCCTCCTTCCGGGCTGCACCACCCCATCGCGCCCCTGCACATGTACCCGCCTCCGACGGGCTACTACTACCCGCCCCCTTACGCCCTGCAGCCGCCCGGCAGCTCCGGGGCCGCTCTCCCTCCCCAACCCTACTTCGGCGTGCCGGGCGCCTCGCAGCAGCAGCAGCAGCAGCAGCAGATGCTTCTCCCCTCCGGCTACGCCGCTGTGCCTCCCGTCTACGCCCTGCAGCCTCCGCTCACGGGCAACGGCAGCGCGCCCGGGCCTGTCCAGGCGTTCGCGCCGTCCACCTCGAGCGGCATCTATGCCATGCAGGGGCAGCCCGGCTTCGGCCCCATGTATCGCCCGGTACCCATGCAGGTGCCCGCACCGGTACCCATTGAGCCCCAGCAGCAACAGCAGCAGCAGCAGCAACAGCAGTCCGCTTCCTCCTCGGCTTCGTCTTCCTCTTCAGCTTCGTCGACGGCAGCTACGGCGTCCCCGTTCTATGCAGTACCACACAGCACGACGACCCTGCCGTCGCCCATCTATGCGGCCGCTTCGACGACCGCATCGCCCTATTCGTCGTCAAACGGCGTCAGCGCGTATCGTGCCGCCACTGTGACCCCTGCCAGCGTCGCCGCCCCGTCGCCGTCATCCGCGTCTATTGCCCCCGCCGCCCCGACCTCACCAGTGACTTCGTCTTCCTTCTCGCCGCTGCCGCTGCGCTTGGAGGCGCTGACCATCTCATCGGCCACCATCCCCTCGCAGCCTCCGGCCGACGAGCCAAAGCTGCAGCCCAGCAGGCTCCTCCTCATCGCTGAAGAGGAGGAAGAGTCGAAAGGCGGGGAGCATCACCAATATCAGCAGCGGCAGCAGGCGTCATCGTCCTATAAGGACGACCCGTTTACGGCTCCGATTAGCTTCAACTCTTCCTATCCAGCGTCCACCTCGCCGCTGCCTTCTGCCTCCTCGTTCCTGTCGTCTCCACCTTCTGACTTCTTCCCGCGAAGCACCCTGCCCTCGACCTCGCCTTCCTTCTTTGTCTCGCCATCGTCTCCCTCCGCCGCAGCAGTCACCACGGCCTCTACGACTACCTCACCTACCTCTTCGGTCTTCTCTTCTTCATCCTCCTCCTCGGCGTCGCTCTCGTCGACCCTGGCACAGCCCTCATCTGCTGCGCACGGCACGACCCAGTCCGAGCGTGCCATCTCACCACCGCCTCCTTACGCATCAGCGGTAGCCGCCGTGGGGACGGACCACCAGCCGTCTGCCTACCACGATCAGCAGCAGATGTTGCCCCATCTCTGCATTGATAATCCGATGGCTGCCGCGCCGGCCGCCCTGCCGTCTCCGTCGCCCTCTTCCGGCTTCTATGCCGCTGCGTCGGCGCCCCCGGCCTTCGCACCGGCGCAGGTCGTCATCGGCCAACCCGTCTACTCGGGCGGCGGCGGCGGCGCAACGGCTCCCAAGGACCTGGGCGAGCGCATCCAGTTCTATGAGCAGAAGGCCGAGAAGCTCGTCGTGACCGCGGTAGAGCGGCCAGACAAGCTGGCAGAGACCGAGAAGAAGATGAAGGAGCTCATCAACACGATCAAGGCCGACCAGGAATCGCTGGTCACACACTTTGCCAGTCGTAACGATGCCGAGGCCGTCTCCCAGCGCCTGGGCAACATCCTCAAGTACATCCAGGAGAACTACGACCTCGTACGCTGCCCGCTGTTCTTTAGTCGCGCCCCTCCTCCTCCTCTATTGATTCGATCGGAGCTGAGCGTTGACTCGATGGACCGTGCCTGTGAACAGATGAGGCGCTTTGGGAGTCTCTACGCAGAGGATCAGCTCAACGCGTTCGAGGGGCAGATGTATGGCCTCCTCAACGAGGCCGACCAGGTTAAGGGCCACGTACGGCACCATTCTCATTGATACTTCCCTCCCCCCTCCAATCCCGCCCCAGTGACTCTCCTTAACACGCGCACTCGTAATCTGGGGGCACACGATGCGCAGGACGTTGACGAGGCCACCAGGTTCTACCAGAAGATCACCGCTCTCATGCGCGAGATGGCGCTCTACCACTCCGTCCTCAGGAAAAAGATCGAGGAGGAGCAGAAGACCTTGGCCAAGGTCAACGGCGCGGCCAGAGACGAGGGTACTCTCTCTCTCTCTCTCTCTCTCTCTTGGAGAGCGTTGGCTTGAAAGAGGCCGGCTCAGGTGGAGTAGAGTGAGCTAAGGCGTTTTTTTGGGGGGGGGGGCGTCATGTTGCGTGCAGTGGCGGCGATGAGCAAGAATCATCTGGTGAACCGCCTGGAGGACCTGCAGGAGAACATGGCTGACTTCGAGCATAACTTCTGTACTCAATACAAAGTGAAGCGCGACCTTGGCGACCGGTACGTGGCGCTTTTCATATTTGTCGAGCTGTAGTGTAGCACAGCAACCTTCCCTAACATGAGACGTTTTTAGGGCGAAGCAAATGTTCAAGCAGATGAAGGTGAAGGAGGCCCGGCAGAAGCACAACGTGGCGCAGGACTCCCTCTACGAGCTTTGAGTGAGTGTCATTACGCAAATAGATCCACCAATGACACGATCAGTGGCCTTTGTTCTCTGATTGGTGACAACCCCTTTTAAATTGCTGTTGTACAACCGCTTGGCTGCGCTTGCGTGGCTTTTCGTTTATTTCGCCATTGGCCCGTAAATTCTGTCGAACTTTTTCGCTTTTTAGGTTTTTTGAGATCGACGCGTTTTCCGACCTCAGCTTCTGCGGATCCGTTGTGTCCTTCTTCGACCAACCGGAACGCATAGCATCGAAGAAGGACGGGCATGGGCTTGACGACTTTTCTTCCAATTTTCCACTAACCTGCCGAGGGCCTTGGCTATTTATCTTGCGGCGCCCTGTAATTGCAACATACCCTTATCCGCTTTCAGCGCTTCACTCGTCTCATCTCGTCCCTTCCGTCGGCCTCTACGAACCCTTCCTTCCATTCGAATCATCTTCACCTCCATTTCCATCACCGTAAGCATGAGAGTCATGCAATATGTCGGAGTGGCCTTGTGCCTACTGGTCGCCCTCGCCGCCGGGCAGAATGCGTTCACCGCCACCAACGTCCTCATCACCGACTCGGTCTATTCCGGCGGCCCCGGTCGGGCCTTCCGTGCCGACGTCAGCTACTGGCCCAACTCTGGCCAGGAGACTATCTACTACACCATCCCCTACTCCGTGGGCGGCACCACCACGGGCACTTTCGAGATCCTCGAGGACTACGCCAATGGCCTGCGCTACGTGCAGTGCTCCGAGTCCTGCCGCGTCGAGCCCCTCGACAGGGACATCTTCGCCTTCTCCAGCGGCCAGGGACTCACCACCGTGGCCTTCCCCGACTACGAGCGCGCATACCTCATCGACGCCGACAGCACCATCGGCGCCCTGTCCGCCCAGCCCATCCTGCCCGCGCTCTGCCAGCAGCAGTCCTTGGCCAGCTCGGCTGCCGACGCCTGTCTGCCCTACGGCCTCCCCTGCGGCCTGTCGTGCATCTGCCTTGGCTGCACTGACGGCGACAACTGCACTGGTGAGTTCATTTTTGGACGCGGAACCTAAGGCGGAACTGAAAAAGAGCTGAAGAGTTAAAGTCTAACCTGTCTGTCACTTTACAGTTTCGGACACCTGCGCCGTGAGCGAAAACGAGCTCACTTGCGTTGGCGAGAGGGTCTGCGCCGCCGGCGCTACCGTTATCGCTCTGAACCGCCACGGCGACGGCGACGACAACGACGCCGTCGCTCTCGCTGTTGGTCTCGGTGTCGGCCTTGGTGTGGGCATCCCCCTGGCGATCCTCCTTCTCTTCCTCCTCTGCGTGCTTCCTCTTATTCTGTGCCCGCTCCTCTGGTATGCTTCTCCCTACCCTGCGGTATCTCCTGTAGTGAGTCTCCAACCGGGGCTAATCCGTCACACCAATGCAGCAAGAGACGCAGGCGAGGCCCCACCGTTGTGAGGACCGCTGCTGCTCCCACTGCCAGTGCGGCTGCTGCCCCTGCAGCAGTGGGCAACCCGCTCTATGCCGAGCCCTGGAGGGCCACCAACATCCCCCAGTCAATGACCGACAGCGCTGGCCGTACGGTACCCGCTGGCACCAATTACACCCAGGCCGCTTATCCCGCCCGAGAGTAATGACCCGATACTCGCGCTATGAACCTTCATGGAACGGAAGGACAAGTCATCATCTTGCCCCTTTGTTAAATGGAATAGATCCTGATTTTTTCCGGGGAGAGCTGAGAGACTCGCAGGTTCCTTCAATGGCCAGTAAAATAGGTCGAGGAAATTTTAGAGATATATCTGTAGTTGCCTATCCGACCAGCAATTCCCTCCTGTAAAGGACGAGGGCTCTTCTTACTTACCAATCAGGTAGCGGACAGGAGATACTTTAGCCAGGCTACTTGAAAAAATTGGGCAATGAGAAGGGAAATCGATCCAAACTGAAGGTCAATTAGAAGTGTCGCCAGTTACAAACTAAGAGAACTTAAATATTGGCTGTACATATTTGTAGATGGGCCCGATAGGCGGGGCTCGTTCCGTTCCTCCTCACCTCCTTCCCCTGCTGTCCACCCTGGGTGGGACCTGCCCTCACTCCTCTCCTCCCAGGTCCCCTCCCCCCTTGTCGTGCCTCAGTGCTGCTTCATGCCGTTGCGCGCTTTCGGGGCCGAACGCTCGCTGTTGTTGTTGTTATTGTTGCTGGTGCTGATGCTGCTTCCGGAGGAGGACAGCTCGGACTTGGTCAGCACGACCTTGGCCGGCGTGATCTTCACCGACGCATTCTTCTTCATGCCTAAGATGGGCACGTTAAGAACTCGGGCCATGTCGATGACCGTGGTGGTGTAGAAGTAGACCGTGGCGATCGTCACCAGGGCGAAGTACGACGGCAGGATCAGCGAGTCGTCGATGCGAAAGACGCCCACCACGGCGGCGATGGCCAGCAGCCCGTACGTCTCCCAGGCCAACTTCACGGACTCTCCCGTGAGCCTCGCCAGGTTGTATCTGTGGAACCAATCCCAAATATATATGTAAAAAAAAGAGGGAAAAAAGGGAAAAAAGAAAAAACGGGTGAGCAAACGAACCAATAAATAGAAATCTGAAACAAAAAACAAAAGGGTAATAATAATAATAATAAATAATAATAATAATAATAATAATAATAATAATAGTATATGTATGTGAGAAAGGTTCTCCTACCTGCCGGTCACCAAGCTGTAGATGGTGATGGTGAAGACGCAAGTGATGAGCTTCTGGGTGGCGAAGATTTGGGATGTGCTCAGATAGCCCCACACCGACAGGCCCACGCCGACGAGCGCGGGAGGAAGAAGCTCCTGGAACGGCGTAAACGATCCTGCAATGGTATGGATCTAAGATAATATTTTGTACACGATTTATTGTCCTATACATCGACGCTTCAAGGAGGGGGGAAAATAAACAAATATTTGTTGTTCTATATATATATATATATATAGAAAGAAGCCCATTTGACATGATTTCCTAATAAGCAAAAAGATGGAGGCGCGTGCAGTGGGGGGGGAAGAAACTGAGGAGAGTGATTGTATGTCAATAGTACGTGCCTGTGACTTTGAACACGCGCGAGAAGGAGTCGTAGAATTCGGTGATGGGGAGGAGGAGGGCGGACGTGATGAGGAAGACGTTGAGGGGCACCTCCGCCGGAAGGTACCGCTGAAGGGCCGCGGGCACGACACCGGCCGGGATCCAATCCAAGACGTTGTTGGTCCAGAAGGAGGAACCGAACAGGCCAGTGACAGTGAAAATGATGGCAAAGAAAATGTACGCCTGTAGAGTGGAATGAATGTTGGCTGTCGTATTAATATGTTTTTATAGTTATAAATTATAAATAATTGGAGAAATCGAAGATATAGCCACGATACACTCTCAACCACCTAAAGTATACTTGGAGTAAAGCGAAAGAAGCAAAGAAGGGCTGGTGCCGCACCTCGAGCTGGACGTCTGAGACGAAGCAGATTTTGGTGTGTTTGTCAGACCAAAGGTAAACGTAGTTCATAAAGCACACCAGAATCATGCCAAAAAGGAAGAGCCAGAGAGGGATTGAGTATCCTCCCTGGGCTACAATGGCAATCATGAGCACGGCCATAGGATCGGCCAAGCTATCTACGCCATGATCCAAAAAGTCTCCCAATTTGGAACACATTCCAGTGTTCTTGGCATGTCTGCCGTCCAGATTATCAAGGAGCTGAGAACAACTCGTTAGTAACTTATAGAGATGGATGGTGTATGCAATAAAGTGCCGAGGGCGTACGACAAAGCCTAACACGCTTAAGACGCAAACAGCGCAGACCCAAGGGGCGACGGGTCCGTAGAGATTTGGAATATGGAGAATAACTAGAGTAAATGTAGCGACGATGAGAGCGCCGGCGCTGAGAGTGATAACATTAGGCGACAGCCATTTGGGCAGGCTCAGAGAGATTCTATCGAGAACTGGCTGGAGGAAGAACGTGAGGCTCTGGTGGGCTACTGTGTTGTCGTGGTGGTATTCCTCCCCAAGTTTCCTCTTTTGATCCGGTCGCATCGCAGGATCTCGAGGTAAATCAAGTCTATAAGGAAGGCTGGAAGAGGGACACGCTTCCCGTCTACGGACGCGGTCTGAGACAAAGATCCGAGAGCAAGCCGTCTTTCCCTCTTTTCTCCTTTTCGCCTTTCCTTAACTCCGTGTTTAGCAGGTTGCGCGAATGGCATGCGAGCAATGTAATTAAATGTGGCGAACTGGCGAACGTCGCCGACAGGGAACAGCAACAGCCGTTACACGATGCTTGTCTGGAGAGTAAATCGGGACTTTTCTTTCTTTTTTCATACCAGGTACAAGAAAAATAAATAAATAAATAAACTAATTAATTGGCACTATGGGCCACTGCTTCAGCTGCTTCGATCGTACAGCAGGAGAAGACAAAACTTCGTTATTGCCCCATCACGTGACCAGGCCAGTTGTCTCCTCGCCAAGGAGACCGCTCCACTCCAACCAAACTTGTGGCAGATGTGGTTGGAAATCGACGAAGCCTTCTCTGTCTCGCTTCTGTTCTCAGTGTGGAACTGCTTTCATTCACTCTAATACTCCGTCGCACCCCTACACTGCTGCATCCGTTTCCAGACCAACTTCGGGCACTCATGTGAGTGGACCTCCCAAGTCCACCAGCGGGGCTGACTACGGCGGATATGAAGTTGTTCATGTTGAGTGGAACTCCGGAGCTGGCAAGGGAAGGGGTTCGCTCGCTCACTGAGGCTTCGCCTTAGAGAATGTATGATTCCTTTTCCTTTTCTGGTTACCTTTTGCCGGCGTTTTTATGGCTTTGCAGAGATGTAGACACACGCTCGTGTGGCGAGTGTCCTCCAACTCCTCGGCTGACGAAAACCGCACCCGTATGCAGAGCAGGAAGACGATTACGTTTGGCACTCTTTCGTTCCCGTTCTCAAGCGACCCTCTCGATGGCTTAGTGGAAGAAGAGCCAGGGTTGCTGAGGTTCTACCCGCCTGGTCCCTATGTGGAAGTCACCAACGAGGAAGACGACGGGCCTACTCGTGACGTGCCCATGGTGCCCGACAGCGGACCTAGTAAGAAACAACCATGCACTACTAAGTTTGCAGACAATGCGATTGCTCGTTGCCGCCTATGTCACTGTACCTCCCACTCATGTCGCCGCTGCCCTAACCGATGCAAGGAGAGAAGCTGCGCAAGGCGCCGCGTGCACGCCGCAGGTACATGCTATTACCGCATGCGTATATGCTCGCAGTGTGGCCAGAGTGGGCACGGCGTTGAGAGGTGCCCGCATACCAGCGCATAGAATTGACGAGTGAGAGGGGTGTAAGGTTGAATGAGCGTGTTAATAAGATGAG
>CDFF01071297.1:115683-130720 GCA_000826265.1 Acanthamoeba culbertsoni
TGTTGTTGTTGTTGTTGTTGTTGTTGTTGTTGTTGTTGTTGTTGTTGTTGTTGTTGTTGTTAAAGGAAAAAGAAGTAGGCAACCTTGGTTGTGGACGATGCCGCTGGCAATAACGATTTCATTCTTGCCTGCATTGGTGTTGAGGTGCGTCTTGATGTGGAGGGCCATGACCACGAGGGACGGCTCGCGAGGCAGACGGCCGCCAGGGCAGCTCTCCGGCGTAAGTACATTGATGTCGGCGATGTTGTCGACGCGTCCCTCGAACTTACACCAGGTGATCTTGGCGTTCTCCTCCTGGATGTTGGTGATCTTAAGCCACCCGGGGCCCATCAGCCGACGCTTGATCAGGAGACTCTCTGTAGCCGAGGTGGTGGCGCCAAAGATGTGGCTGAAGCTTTGACCTAAGATTTGCACGCATCTCCTTTAGCCCTTATATGCTGCCCAGACATACCGTGGCGTGCCCGATGGGCAATAGCTCGTACCAGACAAGTTGGCGGGAAGGTTGACGGCCGAGGAGCTGATGACTTTGAGGAAGTCGGCTTCGCCCCTAGGCACGGTCTCGTGGTCAAAGGGGAACTTCCTCCGCACGGGCTTCATGCGGAGTTGCCCCATATTGTACTTGGTCCTGAGCGAACCCATCTCGGTCCTCACGTCCTGCATCGTCACGGGCGTGTCCGTTTCCTTTCCCTGGTCTGTGTGTCCGTTTCGCATACATCACCACCTCCCCGTGAGTATTGTTGGTTCCACCGACTTCGTGCGCATGACACAGAGTACCGTCGAGCATCTTCTGTCTCGGCACGACAAATAGGGTGCGAGGCACGTTCTTCACAGTTATACAGCAACTGGCAAATTGGTTGGTCTTCTTGTTGACGCACACCTATTGAAGATGGACACAGCCCATTTCGCACATGTCAGCGTTGTACAATGTTGAAACAGGATGCTCTACATTAATTAAAGCTACACAACGTACCTTGCCAAACATGAACACTACACCGGGGTTGATCTTCTTCTCCTCAGCGGCATCTAGCCAGTAGAAGTAGAGGCTTCCGTCTTTCTCCAGGGGCAGCTCCGAGTTGGCAGCCACGCTCACGCTCGCTTGCATATCTGTGCTGTCATCCTGGGATCCCTCGCGGTCGCCACCGAACCACATCATCGTGTCGGCCTCTCGTACGGCGGCCTTATCGAACTGCTTCTTGGCATCGATGGTGAAGTTGCGGGTGGGGGCCTCGATGTCCATGGCCGATTGGTGCTGTTGCTGTAATTGCTTCTCCTGCTGCTCAGCCAGTGCGAACCAGAACTCGTCCTCCTCCGCCGGCACAGCGGGCAACTCTGCCTCGGCCGACTTAACGGCGGCGTTGTTGCTCGATACTGGGACGGAATTGGGATGCGGGAGTTGGGCAGCTGAGCCGTTTACGGGCTTGAAGGGTAAAAGGGAGGTTACGACGGGACAGAGAGGAAGAATAAAGACAAGTACCGTAGATACAGCAGAGGGCTTGGGAGGATCCTCCTTGGGTTTGGGCTCCTCGTTCTCTTTATTGTCAGAGAGTTGGCCGACTTTGGTGGCCTCCGTGCTCTCGTCTCGCTCTCTCTTCCTCTTGCGTCCAGCAGCGGAGGGTGTGTCGTCGAGTGACATCGAGAACGGATCAGATGCCAGCTCCTGTAACTGATTCAGCAGAAAATCATCTGTAGATGAGGCGGCAATCTGCTTCTTGAGAGCGCTCTTAGACGAGGTAGTTGAAGGAGCCCTTCGAAGCATTTGAGCGATATTGCCGGTCCCGGAGGGGGCTTCGACAGGCTTCTTCTTTTTGTCCGCAGAAGATTTGTTCAGCACACCTCTCTTTTCTGATCATTTAAGATTAGTCGTTGTTCAGCCAGTTTGAGGAATGAGTGCGCACTTGGTTGTTTCTTCTTGGCCTTTTTCTTGTCATCCTCTTCTTCCTCCTCCTCTTCCTCTTCGGCATAACCGCCAGTGCCGTCGTCCTCAATCCACTCTTGCTCCTCCTGCTTCAGTTTCTCATACTCTGCTTCGTCCATTTCTTCAAACATGTCTTTGTTCTTCATCTGTACGACGATTTAGAGTACACCCAACGCGAGCCGAAATGGAATTACCTCGTAAGTCTTGCTCCTCCCGCCCTCCTCACGGCACTTTTTGAGGTTCTCCAGGACATCTTGTCTCGGGTTTTTCTTCTCACGTCGGCTTCTACTCTCCATCACGAGGACGTGGTTTCAATGCTAAACAGGTTTGTTTCGCGCCTCACCACTTTCCCGCCACTTCGTGCTTCCCGCCAAAACAGTGCCTAACAACTTGAGAAGAAAAAGCATGCAGGAAAATAGGAAAATAATATAGGTTGGGAGCCCGATGCCACACGGGTTCACGAGAACAAGAACCATAAAGACAGCGTGGGACGAGAGCGGAGACGACCCGCAATGATTAGTTATGGAAGAGAAGGTCGACAACCAAGGAGGCGCGAAAATTCCTTTAATAAACTACAAGCACTACCGCTATTCCACTCTGTCACGCCGGTGAAAGAAACACAGAAGCATAACAATTGGACATGCGGCTTGGAACAGCGCACACGATCACTACATGTGATGCAGGTGTTATTGGTACTAAAAGCTAAACCATGAAGCCAAGTCTACAGGTAGTTGTGTGTACAATCGTTAACCTTACCATCCGCGTCGGAGTAGTGTTGCTGTCTCTCGGCTTAATCGTACGCACCACGTATCATCAGCCGCTCCTTTCATCGACTCATGTTCTGCGTTTAGGGGTTGAGCATACCCTATTGGTTTTACACTGCGTGGAGCACCGATGACTACCGAGCACTAATTGCCTTCCCGATCTCGGGAGCGGTAGTCATAGTGGTGGGCATCTGTGGCCTGATTACTGCTACCTTTGGCGGAAGAACTCTCCTCTTTTTGGTAAGGCTGCACCACATAAAAGCTTGAAATCATATCGTAACGAAAATGCTTGATGACGACAGTTTGGCTTGGTCACATTCACCGTCTCGTCCCTCGCGATAGTACAGCTTGTCTTGGCTATACTGTCTATCGATGAATGTAATATGGAAACAGAAGAGAGCCCTATCCCCATCTGGTGTGATCGCGACATGCCTCACTGGCTCGTCTATTTGCACAGCTCCTTGTGCATTCTCGTACCATTTCTTGCTTCCATTTTATGTGCCGTCTGGTATGTGGCACGAGAAAATATGTACCTGCGCAGTGGGCTCCAGGGCTGGTGGCAGGTACGTACATGTCGCGGCGTAGAAACTGAATGTCTCTGACGATCCTCTTGTTGCTGCAGTTGGGCGACAAAGTTGGGCAGACGAATTAGCGCAATCTACACTTGCCCGGCAAGATGATGCCCGCCCAAGAAAGACGGTGTACCATCTGCTGGACAGGACAGAAAACCACTACCATTTGAGAAAAAAAAAAGAAAAAACAAGTGCATAATCTCTCCTACTTTCTTCTCCTACACGCTTTACTCCTCCCGCTCGTCTTCGCTTTCAGGTGCAAGCTTGGAGAGGATCCTCTTGCAGTAGTCCACCAGCGCCTTGGTCTCGGCCTTGTTGCCTCCCATGGCCGCGGGCTTGCTGGCGTACGTGTTCAGCAGCTCGGGCTCCGCGTGTATGCGCAGCACGTGAAGGAGCGCTCTCTCGGCAGCTGCGAAGATTGGCAAATTTAGCATCGAGGAGGCATCCAGACTGAAGATAATAAGGGTCGAGAGAGCGGCCGTACCTAGCTTGACGGGCATCGAAGTCCTGTCCTTGACTCGGGTGAAGAGGAGCGGCACGAGCAGATCCAGCTGACCGGACGCGGCCCCCGGATATCGCTTGGCGAATTGCTTGATGGTCTTCACTGCAGCCTGCTTCACGTCGTTCTGCTGGTCGGCCGTGGCCTTGCCCAACAACGGGAGCAGCGACTGCACGGCTCCGGCAAACTCTGTACAGAGGGCTTGTATCAGCCGGAAAGAAAGCACCGGTCGGCTGTTGGAGATGAGGAGCGTACCAGGGTGGTCATCCCCAATGAAGATCAAGTAGTTCTCGGCGCAGCTGATGGCAGCCTTCTTGACTGGTGGCTTGTCGTCCTTGAGCATGGCGACAATGTGGCTGGCGGTCGCCGAGAGCAGGTCCGGGCTGGCCTTGATGCGGTCAAAGGCGAAGCGCAGGATGTGCTGCAGGGTGAGGGTGTAGGCGTGGCGCAGCTTCCACTGGGCCTTCACGTCTCCAGCCTCGACCGACAGCTCGGTCCTAACATGAAAGGAGAGAGAGTATCAACACGCGGACTCGAATGCAACATGCCGGAAAATGGGGAGTGTGTAGATGTTAAAAGGCGCACCTGATGATGCGCTCGAACTCGGCTGACGGACAGAACTTGCTGTAAGCAGCCAAGCAGCGGCTTACAATGACGCGCGTATTCTCTGCAGATCGAAAACACGCAAAGAAGAAGATGAGGGGGGAAAAAAGAGAAAAAGAGGGGGGGGTTGTCGAGCAGCGGTACCGTCGTCGGTTTGGAGCATCTCGAAGAGGATCGGCGCGACCTTGGCGAGCACCTCGGGCTTGACCTTGTCTCCGGCGGAGATGAGCACCCGCTGGAGGGCGCCCAGCATGGCCTCCTGCACGCCGCCGGTGGCCTCGTTGATGCCCGACATGAGCTCCGTGACCAGCGGATCGACGCGCGTGTGCATGCCCATGAGCTTGCCCAGCGCGATGGCCGCCTGGTCGCGCACCTCGGCCGTCGGGTCGGACAGCGCCTTCACGAAGGTCGTCTGCAGCTGCGGCAGGAACGGCTTGAGCATCGGGCCGCCCTTGTCAAGAAGCAGCCTGCTCCGGCAGGAAGGGAGCATCGCGAGCGAGGGAATTATCGCGTGAGAATTGGTGCGAAGCATACCAAGAGGGGGGGGAAATGAACGAATGGAATGAATGGAACGTACGAAAGGGTGCGGAGGATGGCCAGCTTGACCTTGGGCGGGAAGCGGTCGCCGATGATACGGATAAGCGGACCCGTGATCTTGATGACGAACGGGCCCAGGGCCTGCGGGGTGGTCAGCTCGATGAGGTCGCCCATGCCCAGGGCCGAAGTCTCCCTCTGCTCGGGGGTGCCGAACATGAGACCTTGATTCATCGAACAGGGCACAAAGGTTCGTCAGTCTGATGATCGGTCCTCCCACACACACACACACACACACGTCCTGGGTTGTCAGTTTTCCGTACCCTGAAGGAAGAGAGGCAGGATGGCGTCGAGTCCCTTGGGCAGGCAGAAGCCAGGGAGGGCGGCCTTGCCCTGCTTCTTGAGGTCGTCGCGGACATACGACAGATACGTGCGCACATCGGCTGTGCACACAGTGCGCGCCAGGTGTGAGTCGAGAGCCGAAATAAAACTTCCCGTTTTTTTCGGGTCTCCCGAAATGGCAACCGCCGATTGGCGGGCACGTACCGACGTAGTTGGGCTGGTCGCTCTTGTCCAGGGACTTGACGAGGCCGTCGAGCGCGCTCCAGGCGGCCTTCTGCACGTCGACGCTCGAGTCGTTGAGAAGCTCGACCAGCTTCTTGAGCGTGGACGGCACAAGCGGCCGCAGGTCCGCCTTGCTTTGCGCACAGTAGGTGCCTTAAAAACCGCAGGAAGGGTAGAGAGGAGATAAAGGCGAGGTCAATGTTATGGCTCCTCGACGCTTGCATCAGCTTTCACTGGCGCTCTAGGCAGCGTACCGAGCAGCGTCACTGCCGACGCCCGGTAGGAGGCTGAAGGGTTGTCGGTGGCCTTGAGCAGCTCGCCGAAGAGGATGTGCATGCCGTCCTCCATCACGCACAGCACCATCTTCTGGCCGTACGCCTTGGCCGACTCCAGTGACTGACAATGATCAGCGCGTCAGCAGCAGAACTGATGCGTCTCTCTGTGGAGACGTGCAGGGCGGCGATGGTGCTTACCTCGGGGGCGACGTCGGGCTGGGGCTGCATGGCCTCGATCAGGCAGGGCACGAGGATGCCCAGGTGCGGGTACAGCGACGGGCCAGCCACCTCGGCCACCGAGCTGAGGGCCTTGGCGCTGAAGGTGGTGATGGGCGGCTTGGTCAGCTTGGGGATCAGGTAGGGCAGAATGACCGGTGCGCGCAGCGTGATGATCTGGCGCAGGCCGTCCAGCGCGTAGTCCGCCACGTCCGCGTTCTCCAGCGAGTCGAGCAGGTCTGCGCATCGAGGCGAGTAAGGAGGCGAAGAGCGGCACAGGAGGGGTGGGAGGCGGCGGCGAGGAGGAAGGGGAGGGGGGACGGGGACGGGGAGGAGGTACCGGGGACGATGTCGTCGATGGCCTTGGTGGTGACCGACTTGTACAGCTTGTCGAAGGCCATCGCGGCGGCCTCGCGGACCTCGTCGAGCGGGTCCCGCAGGGCGCGGGAGACGGCGGGCATGATGACGTGGAGGTACTCAGCGATCTGGTGCTTCTGCGCGGAGCCGATGACCTCGGTGAGGCCGAGGCACACGCCCTGGCGGGTGTCGGAGAGCTCGCTGCGCAGGCCCTCTTCGAGAATGGGGATGATGTCGGGCAGGATGCGGTCGCCCAGCTTGTTGACCAGGTCGCCCAGCGTCTTGCCTCCGACCTCGCGCTTGTCGATGACCGCGCTGCCCAGGCACTGGATGATGATGTGCATCATCTTGGGCAGGACGCCTGTGAAGGGGGGGGAAAGGACAAAGAGCGAAACGGAAGCATGCGAAGAATGAGCGAAAGCGAAGAGCGAGGAGGAGGGGCTGGGGGCCGGCGTACGTTTGAGGGTGGCAGGGGTATGCTCGACCACGGACTTCCAGACCACGAGCGCCTGCTGGCGTACCACGGCGTTGGGGTCGCTGCGCAGCATGTACAGGCGCGACAGGATGTCCGACTGCACCTCCTCGTCGAGCGAGCTGCTGATCACTGCGGTGGGCGGGTTTGGGGAGGGGACGGGAGGAGAGGAGAGGAGAGAGGAGAAGAGGGAGACGTCAGTGTGACACTGGCATTGAGCTGTAGTCTCGGGAGATTGAGAAATGCGTACGGCGCTGCTGGTTCTCCTTCTTCTGGCCCTTGTCCAGGAAGTGGAACAGAAGGTCGCCCACGAGGAGCGTGGACGACTGCCTGATGCGCCAGTTGTCGTCGAACAGGCCATCAAGCAGGGTAGGCTAGGGGATATATATATATATACACACACACACACCGCGCAGCGTCCAATCGATTACTGGGGGAAACATGATTCACCACAAGAGTGTGAGAGTAGCGCGCACCAGCATGACGTCGATCGACGTCTCGGCGTACTGCGTGACGAAGGCCTGTCCGGCGCGCAGCGAAATCTCACGCACGGACTCGGTCTCGTCGGCGAGGCCCTTGAGGATGGCCGGCAGGAGGGTGCTCATGTAGGGCGGGAAGCCGCCCTTCAGCGCCGAGGGCAGGTACACGAACAGCCCGATGCAGCCCTCGCGGACGTGCGGCCGCGGGTCGTTCGTGCCGTCCATGATCTGCGGCAGGAGCTCGTCGAACTTGTCCGTCCCTGAAACCCAACCACACGAGCAAGCGGATGAGCGTTTTATCGGAAGGAAGGGAGGAAGGGAGGAGGGGAGGAAGGGAGGCAAGAAAGCGAATGAAGCGCGTCGTACCGAGCCCGGCGATCACCTCAGACAGGCCCTGCGCGGCACCCGTGCGCTCGACGGAACCGGCGTCGGACTGCATCGTCTCCAACAGCCACGGTACGAGCGTGCTGAAGTGCTGCTCGCCGATGCCATGCACCAGCGTGCCCAGGGCTGTGGGGGAGAGACGGATTGGGGGGAAGGGAAGGGAAGGGAAGGGAAATAGACGGAAAGGGTTAGAAGCGCGTCGTGGCTTGCGAGCGCGCACCGGAGCGAGGGTATCACCTTTCGCGCTGACGGTGCGGACTTCGGGGATGGGATCGGTCAAGATGTTCTGCAGCTCGGGGATGAGGATCTCGAGGTAGGGGATGAGGTCCTTGTGGTCAGCCAGCGAGCACATGTTGCCGACAATCTGGGCGGACTTCTTCTTGACCTCGGTCTTCCGGTCCTTCAGGGCACGCGCCAGGATGGGCATGATGAGCGCCAGCGACGGCACGTCGATGACGTGCACGAACGATGTGCTCAGCAGCGCATCGAGAGCGGCAATCGTGTTGCGATCAGGATCGTAAATGGCCTGTTGTGGAGAAAAACAAAGTGAGCGACCCACGTCACGTCTCTGATTTTCGATTGGCTCATCGACCCACCTGAATGAGCACGGGCACGTGGGCCTGAATTTCGGGGTTGCGGATGACGGCACCGATGTTCTCCAGCGCAATGCGGGCGGCCTCCACTATCTACACGGGAACGCCGCCGATTGGTTGGTTAGGCAGGGATGGTCACAGGTCCATAGCCAGATGCGTCCCAAGTAGAAGGTACCTTCTGGTGTGTGTCGGTGAGGACCACGCCCAGGCGCGGCACGATGGTGGGCAGGCAGGCGGAGAGCTGACGCGGGTTACAGAAGGCCATCGTGCCCAGCAGCTCGACGGCGGCCTGCTTGGTACGCCAGTTCTTGGAGCGGTCCTCCAGTGCCTTGAGCAGCGCCGGGAGCACCAGCTTGACGCCGGGGCCGGACAAGTTGCCCATGATGGCCCGTGCGGCGTCGGCGGTGGCCTCGCGCACCTGCTCGCTCTGGTCGCTGAACGACGCGAGGAGCTTGGGGAGAATCTGTATCACGTAAGGCTCGAAGGACAGCTTGAGCATGGTCGACAGGCACTCGAACTGGTTGGGAGGAAAGGATCGATTTGGGATGGGGGGGGAGGGAAGGCGGGATACGGCGTATGAGGATAAGCAAGCGGAACGGACGCGACGGATAGAAGCGAGCGTACGGCAAAGAGGGAGCCCTCGCGCGTGTTGATGCTCTTCTTGTTCTCGACTGCGCTCTGCAGCTTGTCCATGATTCCGTACTGCTTGAGTATGGGGATACCGATGCCCTTCACCACTGTTCACACACAGACGTGGGTAAGCTTCAAGCTTTGCCAAACGAAAACAGGAAAAAGTGCGAAAGCGACGTACAGCCGGCGAGACCGTAGGCGGCACCGCGCCTGTCACCGTAGGAGGCGCCCCTCAGGAGGCGTTCGAGCAGGAGGCTCACGTACTTCTCCTTCTGCGCGTCATCGGCGATGTTCTTCATGAGCGAGGCCAGGCACTGCGCCACGGCCTTCTGCACCGACTCGGCGGGCGTCTTGAGGACGTCCAGCAGGCGATCGATCACCGACTGGACCTTGGGGTCGTCCGCGGCGAGATGGCGCGCGAGCGTGCCGAGGAAGATGACCACGGCCTCCCGCACCTGATCGGAGATGGCCGGCTGCAGATGGCTCGGGGCCGGTTTGTCGAGGTAGGTCTCCAAGATCGGGATGATGACCCCCATGTGCGCCTTGCCTTGCTGCGCGATGATCTCCATGCCGGCCTGGAGCACGTGAGGGTGGCACACAGGTGAGAAGGAATGCATTCCTAAAACGAACGGAATTCCATCTACGAGGCTACCTTGGTGGCGTTGTCCACGACGCTCTTTTCGAGATCGGTCAGGCCGTGCTTGATGAAGAAGTCGAGCACCATCGGTAGGTGCTCAGCTCCCATCTAATGACATGACATAGTTCGTTAACAGTGGTATGCCGATGATGACTGGTGATGAGAGGAGAGGTGAGATGAGGAAGATTCATACCACAGAGGCGCACTGGCCAAGGGCGAAAGCGACGCCGCTTCTGATCTCGATCTTGTACACGGCCTCACCCTTGGGCGGCTGCGCGGCCAACGTAAGCAGATCGTGCTGCGGCTCGCTCTCGAGAGCGATTCCCTGGTGAATTGGTTGGAGGGCGAGAATTAACGACGCCCCTTTCCTCCAATCCGAAGCGATCTCGGTGCTGGTGGTGGTGGTGGTGGTGTGTCAAATAATACCTCCTCCTCGTCGGGCGAAATCTGCGTGAGCGCCTTCCCATGCAGCACAGCCTGATGCACGCGCGATGCCTCCTTGACGGGCGGCGGCACCTGTAATGGATATATCGATATATTTTTATTTTTTTAAAAAAAAAAATAGAGATGCGGGTCATCATCACGAGAGGAGAGGCCGACGACGAGTTGGCGTACGTTGTGCGTGTAAAGGGAGAAGAGGTCCCTGAACACCCTGCTCGTAGAGCCGGGCAGCTGCGCCAGCGCGGCGGAGATAGCGCGGCCGGCCTGCACACGGATCTGGTCCGTCGGACTGCAGCGATCGTTGTTAGGAAAAGCGAAGAGTCATAAATTCCTATTGGTACGGAGAATCCGAGCGTTACCTGGCCAGCACGCTGTAGAAGGCGCTCCAGAGCGCGGGACTGGCCGCCAACTTGAAGCCGGTGAGCTCCCAGAGCTGCTTGGCAAGCTTGGCATTCTCTTCGTCCTTGTCGAAGCTGGCATGCCACAGCCTGGATACGTAGGAACATGTATGAGAAACCTTGCATTTGCAGCAGCGGAATGTGTGAGGAGACGTACCGGGCGACGACGAAGGGGATAGGCGCGATGGTCGCCGACTTGACCGAGGGCACTATCTGGAAGGCCTGCAGGCAAGAGAGCCGAACGTGCTTCTCCTTGGAGAGGAGGCCGTCCAGCAGGCTCGTAAGCTCGTCCTGCTCGAGACCTGTTTCATTCACGCCCGCTGCGATTTAGCTCTGATGGGCCGACCTCCGGCGGAGGGAGAAGTCTTCTAGACGCTTGCCTAGGCAAACAAGGTTTCCAAGGGGGGGGGAACGATACCGGCGGCGAGGGAAAGGAGCGCTTCCTTAGCCCTGGTCTTGAATCGCGCCGCGTATTCCAGAAGGTGAACGAGGATGCCCACGTACACGTCGACGAAAGGCTGCGGAGGAGGGCTGAGATGCTGGCCAGCCACGGCCGGGCGCGAGTGCAGCTCAAGGAAGTACAGACTGGCGCGCCGACAAGGGTAAGACCAGAGCCGGGTTGATGCGAGAAATTATTTCTCGGGGGGGAGGAGGGATCACGCGTACGCGTCCTCTTGGATGGTCAGGCCGAAGTGGTCCTTCTCGTCGCCATGCATGAGCACGGCCTCGATGACGGGCAAGACGAAACAGAAGCCCTCCGGTGACAGACGGTGCTCGCTTTGGGAGGCATAGTGGCAAGGCGCGTTAAGAGAAAGTGCTGGAAAATATGAGAAAATTGAGGGAAAATGACTACCTGTCCCTTCTGGCGTGAATAATGTCGGCAATGTCGTTGACGGCTCCCTGGATGAGCTTGATGAGGTCACGATCCCACGACACGACGAGACGGCCCTCGGCATTACGCTTGGAAGCCGCGAACAGCTTCCGCAGCGCGAAACTGACCCTGTTACACGGCATACCGTGATTTCAGCATGGTTACATTGCAACTCCGTGTAGTGGGAAGGAGACCGAACCTGGTGGCTGAGTAGACGGAGACGGCAGGGAAACTAGGCACGGACGAGACCGGGAACGGCGGCTGCTGGACGGGACCCACGCACTTGGCGAGAGCACCGAGGGTCTCCTCGGCCTCCTGCTGTACCTCGGCCATCTTGTGCGGGATGAGCGCACGCACGAGCACGAGGAAGGCCGGCAGCTGCAGATGCGCGACCTAAATGTGGTGCCACACATTACGCGCGCGCTAAGTGAGCGTCAATCTGAAGCAGGAGGACAAAGACAAGAGGAAGCGTACGTGCGGCTGGTTGGTTGCGAGAGAGGCCACGGCGCGAAGCGCGGCGCGCACACGCTGGAGGCGCGCGTCGACTCGGGCGCGGAGGCTGGCCTGTCGGGCAAGCTTGGCTGCGCGCTCGGCCTGCTCGGCAGGCGACAGCTGAGGCGCCTTGTCCTTGGGCTTATCCTGTCCCAGCTTCTTCCTCATCTCAGCCTCCCAGGCGGCATCGGCTTGATCGTACATCTTCTGACCTGCGCGCGCGCATGTGTGTGGTATTCACATACCTTGAGGTGAGTAACATAGCGACAAGCGGCCAGTCTCAATCGGGAATCTCGCGCACCCTTCAGCTTCTTCACGTTCTGAGACTCGACCACCTGAGGCACGTATTCGTCGGACTTGGGCGTCCAAACCTCGGCCGCGGGCGTGCGGTAGATCTCGAGCTGGTGCTTGGTCATCTGCTGGAGCGACACGCTCGAGGCCAGCAAGCGAGATACATACGCCAGAATGTCGCCTTTCAAACGAAAACACGCACGGAATGTCAGGCATCATGAGCGTCTTATCGAACAGTAATATTGTGCCATAGTGCGCGTACCGAGTGCGGCGGGTGTCATCTTGGCGATGGAGGACAAGGCCGAGAACGCGGCGGCATTGACGTACTTGTTGTCGCTCAAAAGGGCGCCGTTGATGCCCAGATCCGAGTGGCCCTCAAAGAGGAACTGCAGAAGGTCGCCGATGATGGCCTTCGTCTCCTCCTGGGTGTAATCCTGTTGTCGCATCGATTCAAGTTAGCATCCAGCCGTAGGTCATCAGCTGATCGTGGGACATTTTGGGGGGGGGGTGGAGAGGTGAAAAACAGGAGCGCGCACCTTCAGGGAGAAGCCGGAGATGGCCAGGGCGCGCTGCCAGCATGGATACTGGGCGGACGGTAGGATGAACGGATGGTGCGCCACGATGGCGGCAAACGGGAGCGCTGTACGGACGGACTCCTTCCGTGCCGGCGCGACATCCTTGTCCTGACCGTCGGCGGTCAGGCAGTGCAGCAAAGCGTGCAAGTAGACAGCCGAGCGCGACTGGGTGTCGTCCTTCTGCTTGGCCGAAGACTCGTCCTCCTTTTCCGCCGACACAATCTTCAAGAAAAGAGATGAGAAAGATCGTCGATCGAACAGCGAAAAGACGGGTCATTGAATTACCTTTTTGGTAGCATCTTCGGGGGCGGGCTTAATCGATTGGAAGAACGAGCGCACAAGCTGCTCAGAAAGATCTTCCTTCTCGGCATTGTGCTTGTGCACGATTCGCGCAGCTTCCTTGCGAATTCCAGTCCACGAGGAGGTGAGCAGATACACGAGCAGCCCGAACACGTTCTTGGGAGAACCGATCTTGCCTGTGAGCGTGTTTGAGTGTTACCATGCAACAACAATACGCGCGAATGAACGTTGATCCCATAAAGATGGATGAGGCAAAATGTTGGTACCGCGAGCACGGTTGGCCTCTTCCTTGTCCTTCCTCTGGCTGAGTGCCGCGATCACTCTGTGGTAGTGATACTGAAGGAGGGTCTCTGCGAGCACATTCAACACTCGGCCCTCTCTTTCATCCAATTTGCTGAAGGATGCGCACCAGAAAAATGTCAGATACATATTATTATTATTATTATTATTATTATTATTATTCTCTTTTCCCAATCCCTCAATGGTGAAGCAGAGAAGGTCAAGTACTTGAGGAACTTGCGCTTGAAGAGGAAAGCGCCTCCGGTGTCCTTGGCGGCCGGCTTCGTCTCGGTCTCCTTGTCCTTGCCCTTGCCCTTGGCAGCACCTCCAGTGGAGGCGGTCAGCGCAGACTTGGGGGCGGGCGCACCTGTGGCGTCCCCGAGTACGGACTTCCACAGGCCCTCGTGCGCCATCCTGATGAATGCCATGCGATTGATCAGTCATGTGCAAATTATGCATGATGGAAGTAAGTATTGATCACACCACTGTTCTTTTCCTTTTTCTTTTCTCTTTTCTTTTCTTTTCACACAGCAAAGGTTGCGAAAATCAGGGTAGCTGAAGGGAGACGTACTTGTCGTCGACGCTACCTCCTCCGAGCGAGGCTATGAGCGATAGGGCCGTGAATGCGTAGACCAGGTCCTTCCTCCTCTTGAGCTCCGCCATCGCGGTCTTGGCAAGCGCCACCAGCGGGTCGACTGTTGATGATCCATGGAGTCAGTCAGTCAGTCGCTACGGACCGGCGACCCGACAAGGATGGGAGGGAAGGGTGATCGTACCGAGCTCGGTGATGAGATTGAGGGAAGAGAGTATCCAGTCCTCGCGCGCGGTCCTGAGGGCGAGGATGAAGCTCTCCAGGTAGGCGTGCCTGACCGCGTCCTTGGCCTCCTTGAAGCCGGCGAGGTACAGCTGCTTGGCCTCGGGCGTGATCTTGGACATGCGGGAGAGCCACTGGCCCAGCACCGTCACCGCGGCGATGCGCACCTCGTCCATGCCCTCCTTCTTGAGGAGCGCCTGGATGGCGTCGACCGCAAAGACCGCCGCGCCAGCCTTGGCCGCCTGCGGCACTTCAGCGGCATCCACGCACCCAATGGCCGCGACGACAGCCAATCGGCTCTTATAGTCCGTAAGACCTTTTTTTAAAATAATAATAATAATAATAAACACAAGGGTTCGGTTGAGGAACAGCAAATGTAACTGTGGGGATAACAGAGCGTACTGGCCAGGAGAGACGAGAGCTCCTTTGTGAGCTCCTCGAGCATCGTGGGGTCGCTCACCTTGCGCGCGATCTGCTGCACGATGGCGAGCCCGCCAGCGCGATAGGCCGCTTCGGATGAGCGCAGCTGAGTGAAGGCCAGAGAACTGCATAGGAGGAGGAGGAGAAAGATTATGTTTGAGAAATTCTAGGGTACGAATCATGCTTGCACATATATGAGATACTTTGGAACGGGGACAGGAGAGTGCCTACCCGAGGGCGGGGGTTCCCTTGATGAAGGAGCTAAGGTCGAACGAGAGGTGGGAGAGCAGGACGGGCACTTCATTGATCACCACCTCTGGGTTGCGCTTGAGCGACCTGTCCACCGTGGGCAGCACAGCACTGTGCCAGTGATGGAATATGGGAATATCAGCAATACCGGATACAGGGGAAATGTTTAGGTAATTAGTCTTGTAGTTATTGCTGATTTTTTATTTATTTTATGGGATGAAAAATTAGAACGTACGTTCCAAACACTTCGGGGGTGAGGGTGGCGATAAACGGAGCCAGCGCTTCGTGTACGTGCCTGGGTGGCGCAGTCCTTTCGCCGAATATCAACGAGACAGACGCTTTAAGGAACTTCTCCTAAATCCCCAAGCCCATGTCATGCGTTAAATTATGTAGCGTTTTTTTTTGTTTTTTTT
>CDFF01071297.1:130746-154013 GCA_000826265.1 Acanthamoeba culbertsoni
ATTGAAAAATGAATGGTCGAGGGCAGACCTTGACGGACTCGAGCAGCTCCGGGTGACTTTTGGCGTGTTGGACAAGCAGGCCCATAGCCGCACAGTCAGCTCGCGTGGGCTCGCTGCCTAGGGCCGCGACGTACAGCTGGAAAGCCTCGGGGCGCTATACATGGAATCGAAGAGGCAGAGAGGAGAAGAAAGAACGAATGAGACAGGAATGAAGGCAGCATTGGGGGGGAGGGAGCCGTATGAGAACTACCACAGCGAGAGCGCGAAGGAACTTATGCTGAGCAGCATCACGAGCATGCGAGTGGCTGATGGAGGCGATAGCATCGAGAAGTCTGAACTGTTGCTTGGCAAAATCTCCAAATTTCTTCTGAGATGTGAGGAATTCGAAGCCTCCTTTGCTGAGCAGCACGTCGCAGCTCCACCGAAGGAGTACGATCTCAATCTGCCTCATCCTGGAAGAGCGCTGGTGAGAAGCAAGCACGGAAGGGAGAAGATCCGTCCGAATTACCTCACTACGGCTGTCTGCTTTATAAGGCTGCTCATGGCCAGTGAAAATCTCTTCAAAAAGGGAGTGAGGAAGGAAGATGCCAAATCTGAATTGGCTAGAAGGGCTGCCACAAACGACTCAACCGCCAATTGGCTCTTACGGTCGGAATAGATCTCGATAGTGCGAAAAATCATCAGCGTGACAGCAGCAAGGACCTTGTCCAGCACTAACAGACAAAACAAAAATGTGAGTGGCAATATTCAGGTTGGTAGACCCAGATGAAAACAAAAGAGAGAGTGTAATAGTGCATAATTCTCGTCTCCGCACCTTCCTTACTCCATTCTGTCTTCTTGAGCACGATGCCAGGCACAATCTTGCGCCAGATCCACACTCTCTTTTTTAGCGAAGGAGAGGTCACCAAAAGATTCAAAAACTTAAGCTGCTTCAACACTAGCTCCGGCTGATCAGTTACACTAGATGGACTCTCTTCGCCCTCTTCTTTTCTGCCGCCCAGCTCGTCGAGGTAGGCCTCCTCGCGAGGGAAGACAATATCCACCTCATTTCGCTTTGTTTGTGTCCTTCGCTTGGCGTGCCGTGTCTTGCCAGCCTGCACTCCACTCGAAACTTTGTTGCTGGTGCCCACCTCCATTACTGTATCTGTCGCGAAATGTAGCAACAAATCGAAGACGTTGGCCAGCCAAAATAATTAGCAAAGCAGTGAAATGTTCAGCAGAAAAGAAAAGGAAAAGGCAATTACAAGAAATAGGAGGAAAAGTAGGAGAGGCAGGAAGTCATGGACCCCTCTC
The DNA here is from genome assembly GCA_000826265.1 of Acanthamoeba culbertsoni. Taxonomy (NCBI): domain Eukaryota; phylum Discosea; order Longamoebia; family Acanthamoebidae; genus Acanthamoeba; species Acanthamoeba culbertsoni. Next base: position 132,040 of record CDFF01071297.1, read on the forward strand.
TTCTGGATCTGGCAGGAGAACGGCTTGACAATCCTTCTCACGACTGCGATGACGATTCATGTCGTAGCACATTAGAAGATGACGAGGTTTTTGATGACTTAAATCTTGATGACATTGAGGAAGCCCTCCGGTAAACTTCTCCAAGCGCTTTACCAATGATGTTCTCTCATCTGTCCTGCTCACTGTTGCGTATTTCGTTTTCTCCTCTCAAGCGAAGCGCAACAAGAGGAAGCCATGAAGCCACCGCCCCTCCGGCGAGGTGGCGCGAACACAGGCGCTAAGGTTCGTACGCTTGCTCTTTCGCAGCTGTTGCCAGGCCTGTACTTTGCAAGCCGCTCGCTGTGATGTCACCGCAAACACTGCAGTTAATTCCATAGTCTACTTAACTATCTAGGGAGTATTGGCCGATTACGCGGAGGCCAAAGAAAGGGCTCGTTTACGTCGGCAGGCAAAGTCCGAGGCGCACTACCTCCGATTGAAAGTATGATTAGCAACAAACTTAATCGATGTGGTGTTAGCCTTATTGGTCTGCGTGCCGTTTCCCTCCTTCCCAACAGGACAAGGCAATCAGCATCAAGGAGTCAAGAAGGCAGGATGATGAAGACGAAGACGAGGTAGACTCGGACGAGGAGGATAAGCAAAGGCAGGAGATCGACCCAGACGATGAAGACTTCATCCGAATGTATAGAGAGAGACGCATGCAGGAACTACAGGCCAGCCTCAGGTATGTTCGATCAGGAAAACCGTCCGTTTAGGTGAGTTAGGATCCTCAGCAAGTTGCTTTACTCCAACCAGGAGAACATTTGGGCACCTCAAGAGCATCAGCGCCTATGAGTTCTCCGATGAGATCGATAATGAAATCGAATCAGACGCATTCGTAGTTATCCATCTCTATAAAAACGTGCGTTGTGCACATTCTCATCGTTGGGAAGTGAACTGGACCGAACCTGAAGCTTACTTCATCGGTTCCATCGCAGTATCTTGCTCCCTGCGTGCGCATGAACTACGTTCTGCAGAAGCTCGCTCAAAAGTTCTCCTACATCAAGTTCCTCAAGATCGTGTCTACGGAGGCCGAGGCGGCGTACAGCGACGCAGCTCTTCCCTCCCTTCTTGTCTATAAGGTTCAAACCATGTAGCGCCTTCTGTTGTATCTTGAGGAGAGTGGTAATCAACATATTCCCTGGTGTAGAAGGGCAATTTGGTAAAGTCTCTAATTCGAGTTACCGATGAGCTACCCAGCGGTTGGGACCAGGACGATGTAGAGAGACTGCTGGCTAAGTACCAATCCGCCATTACCATAGATCGAGCTTCTTTGCAACTGACTCCTGTATTTTTTTTTCCCCCTCTCATCTTCAGGCATGGGATTTTACCTACAAGCAGAGCTCCCAGTTCATGAAGCCTATTATGGCGTCATGGACGATGGCAATGGCAATTAGTAGCGCGTGTAAACCACACACTTGCATCTGATCTAATATTAAATCTGTGCTCTCTTCTTAATATCCAGGTGAACTTGGTAGGTCATCGTCAGCGTTATTTTCGCAAGCGTTAAAATCTTTTTCTTCCATTAGCTTCCTTGGAAGAACCGTGAAACACATTCACTTCCCACTTATTCTTGCCCGCAACAAGATGGAAAAGAAGCCTGGCACGAAAAATGACTCTTTTTGCCCGTATGAGCTTTTGGGAGTTTCTTGGAATGCCACTAGGGACGATATTCTTCCGCAAGGTTATGTGCAGGTATCATCCTAACAAGGAGCCACCTGAGCCAGAGTGGCAAAAGGAGCCGGACCGTGCCCGTACGAGCTTTTGACTATAAGAATAGACGAATGTCAACGAGCCTATTAAGACACTCACGGAGCGCTACCAAGCCAACCAGAACCACCAGACAGCAACCAGCTGCTGTTCTTGTTCCAACAATTCTTTCCGCAGCGAGAAAGCTGAAAGAAAATCAAATACCAATCCGAAAAATATAAAGAAAAAAAGACGTGCCACGTCGACGTGCTAGCATTCGCGATCAGCATGGGTTTGCACACCAACTTGATTTTCCTCTGCAGCCGCTAACCTTGGACATGGCATAATTAGGGAATCTCTTTTCTAGTCTCTTTTCGCACTTTTTTGGATGGAACAAGGATATCAGAATTCTCATCCTTGGTCTGGATGGTGCTGGCAAGACCACTATCTTGTACAAACTGCAATGTGGCGAAGTTGTTTCTACCTTACCCAGTACCCAGCTACCCGCCTACCTTCAGGCTTACTCCTTACCACTGCTTTTCTTGTCCTGCTTTCTCCAGCCATCGGTTTCAACATGGAGACCGTCACCTACAAGAACGTCACCTTTCAGGTTTGGGACTTGGGCGGCCAGACCTCCATTCGGTTCTCTGCCTTCCTCTGCTATGTCTAACTGCACTTGATCGTGCATTTCCTCACCCGCTCACATGTGGCACTAGACCATACTGGCGATGCTACTACGAAAATGCAACCGCGGTTATCTACGTGGTTGACAGCTCCGACTCAGAGCGATTGGGCATCTGCAAGGACGAGCTCATAGCGATGCTAAACGTAATTAGTTCCCCTTCCTGCCCAAAGCTGATTTATTCATGCCATGTTTCCAACGCTACAGGAAGAGGAGCTGAAGAACGCAGCGTTATTGGTCTTTGCAAACAAGCAGGACCTTCCAGGAGCACTCTCCGAAGCACAAGGTCCCGCATCGTTGTTACATCATGCCTCGACTCGATTTGTTCTGATTTTGCCTCCACTCGCAGTGTCTGAGGCATTGAGCCTCGACACGCTCAAACAGAGACAATGGGCAATTTTTAAGACATCGGCAATTAAGGGTCAAGGCTTGTACGAAGGACTTGACTGGTGCGGTCAAGACCTGTCCCCTTTACGACCCTCGACCGGACAAACATCACTGATCCTCCTCCCTTTCTCACTTCAGGTTGGTGAACGCCATCAAATCGAACAAATGAGGTGGATACTGGAGTCGGGTTCATTTTTCTTCTTGTGCTGCTATGCAGAGACAGAGACTCTCTTTGTGACGCACTATATTTCAGATCACAAAAGAGGTTTATTCGTTGGGGTGAATTGTGGCCGGAGTTGTGATGGCTGAAGCGAGGGAACGAGCAGTGACCAACTCACTCGCGCTGAAGCCTTTCTATCCTATCGCCTAGCCGGCCTTGAAGTTGTTCTATCTCACCTCTTCTGAGTCTCTCCTCCTCGCGCTCTCTGAGCTGCCTGATCATTTCGGCTTCCTGCTCGGCAGTTCTCATGCGAAGGTTTTCTTCTTCCTTCTCTCTGCGTTCAATAGTCAGCGCTCCCTGCTATCACATTCCCTTGTACGAGAGAATAACGAAACACACCTCAAGCGCCTCAGTCTCTCGCATTCCTCAATCTCTTTGGCTTCTTTCCTGGAGATGTAGTGCTCCTCAGCCTTGCCATATTCCTTAATGCGCCTCTCCCGTTCCTGCTCCTCAAGCTTATGCGCTGTATCCAAGCTAGAGTGTTCTTCGCCCAGGTAACATCCTGATAAGGGAACAGTATGTTAAGTGGGATGGCTCATAGGCAGGTTAATGATTCATTCAGCAGCCACGTCTCACCCTTCGTGACAATAACATTGCACTTGGCATTTTCCATGCAGTACTTAGACGTCGAGCCGGTGCCTAAGCGAGCAAACCTGTAGTTCACCACTTTCGTCAATAGGAGTAACATGCTGCACCTGTAGGAACAGGAGCATGCCTGTTCATTCCACGCCTGCCTACGACGAGGAAATCAATCCCTTTCAGTTCGGCAGTCTTGCAAACCATCTCTCCGATGTGCCCGCCACGAGCGAGAATAGGGTTATAGTGCTTTACACCTTCTTCCTCGCACCTGCAGAGAATATGATAAATGCTGATGCTTCATTAGCTTCACATAAGTGATGTACCTCCGAGTGTAGTTCATAAGGTACTTCCTGTGCTGCTTCTCGATCTCATCGCTGTATTTCTGGTACCCGGCTGCAGAGCGGTGAGTAAATGAACTTGTGCAGAGAAGTTGATGGCATGGTACGTAGCGGCAGCCCGGTAGCCTGGACGGTGGAGATAATGTAGAGGTCGTCTCTCCTCTTGTCCATCAGGTAGAGAGCAGTGTCGAACGCCTGTCGGGCATGTTCCGAGCCATCTACTGCAACCATCCACTTGTACATCTTCTGAGTGGGCAAGTGTGCTTTTCAGGGTGGCAAGCGCTTTATACTTCTGCCTTCACGCTCGCCGCGGAACACCGTTCTCGTCCTCTTCCGTCCAATGGAGAATATCCTTTCACCCATCTCCTGCAGATACTTCAGACGGGTAGCCGAATTGCCTCTTGATGGTTGGCCGTCTGCTCACGGCGTTGTCTGAGGGATATCTCCCGCTTTTCCGTTTCGAGGTGCTCTTTTTCCCTAGTTTCCGTTCATTAATTTCCTCGGTTGCTTTGAACTTCTGTCTCGAGGTTGCGTTTGTGTACGACGAGAGTGAACGTAGCAGCAAAGCTTCGAAGATGAGCTCAAAGAAGGACAAGAAGGAAACACCTGCACACTTGGAGCTGGGTAAGGTAGACAAGAAAGAGAAGAAAGACAAAAAGGATAAAAAGACTCCACGAGATGCCGCTAAGGTATTGCCGTTTTGTTATTGACGACCGCTAACGGCCGTTAGTACTAAACCCGAGTTGGCAGAGTTTGAGCCCTCGTGGAAGCGACTTTGGCCGTAACACTTCACCTCGCCGTAGCACCTACTCAGTACCCCCCCCAATTTTCATTTTTGTGTCTTGCTATTTCGTTCTTACGCAGCCACCCTCTGCAGCCTCGCCCTACGTTTGAGGTTCCCCAGGAGATGGATGCTTGGGTGATCGACTCGCCGGAGAACAAGAACGAGCCGACGGAGAAAGTCGAGGACGCAGACACAAACGGCAAAGGCAAGGAAAAGGCCGACTCTAAAGCTACTCCCGCGAAGAATGACAAGCTGAGCAGTAAGGAAGAGGAGAAAGAGAAGAAAGAGAAGGAGAAAGAAGCCCACAGCAACGGAAACGACAAGTCAAAAGAGAAAGAGGAGGCTAAAAAAGAGAAGAAGGAAAAAAAGGAGAAGAAGAAAAAGGGGGAGAGTGGGAAGAAAAAAATCAAGTCTAACGAGTGAAGCAAGGCTTGGAGAGTTGTGTGCGTGGCCGATGCCAACGCAGCGTCTTCGAAGAAGCGCGAATGCTGCTTCAGTGCCAGCAGCCGAGAAGAGGCGGAGGTTTAGTAATACATAAATATGTATTTGTTTGGGTACAAGTGGCCACAGGTGGAGTGTTGACGCGATCACTTGAAGAAGCCGAGCTTGTCCTTGAGCCAGTCCTCAGTGAGCTCGTCGGTGGTAGCGACCGAGAAGAGCTGTCAAACCCCTGTAAGCTTATGTGGCGTGTGGAAAAAAGCTTTGACGGGAAAAATACCTTCTGCACCTGCAGGGCCTCAGTCAGGACGGGCTTGGTGCTAGCGTACAGGATGTTGAGCTTGGTATTGATGCCCTTGGGGCAGTAAAAGATGAAGACGAGAGGGTAGGAAGTGCGGCCGTCGTCGTGAACCCACTTGTAGCTGCACGTGATGTAACGGTTTGAGAAGGTGCACTACTGACGATCAAACAAGCGGTTACCTGTAGGCGATGTAGCGGGGGGCTGACTCTGGAAGGTTCTCGGCAATATCGACGATAGAAACATTCTCGAGCACCTCCTCTACAACCACTTCAAGAGCGGTGGGGTTGATTTTCACTAAAATTAGGCCACTGATTAGAGCTGTGCGCTTATGCGGCCACCTTCACGTGTAAAACATTACTAATGAAGGCGTTGTTAGCCTGGTTCTTGCTGGTCTTGAAGGCCTTGAACCTGGTCTTCACATCCTCGCTCACAGTGCAGGTCGTAGTTTGACCACCCTCTTGCTGAAAAATAAAATTAGGACTCAGACAGACTGAGTGCGCTGGTAGGGGGATTTAGGTACGCACAGGCAATTGCATAAACATTTTGTGGATGCGTGAGTGGCGGCCGTAAAGGGTTTTGTGCAGTAACGAGACAACGATAAACTCTAATTTCCCCTGTTATTTCCGCCATACGTCAACCTTGCTGGTCATGCTGGCAGCGTCCAAAGATCCAGTGAGTACGCCCATGGGCGAGTGCTCCACGCCCTCTGTGGAATCCTTTCGCCTCCAAATTTTATCCGATGTTCACTTGGAGATGAGAGATGGTCAACTGCCTACTGTTCCTGTAAACGCCCCCTTCTTGGCCCTCCTGGGTGACATCGGCTATCCCCATGTCGGAAAAGACTACGAGCGTTTCTTGCTGGCCTTAGCCGACCAGGGCTGGCAGCGCATCTTCGTGCTCGCCGGCAACCACGAGTTTTACAAGGGGCACTACGAAAAAGTGAAACCAGAGATAGCGCGAGTCTGCGCGCTGCGGCCTGGTAAACTTACTTTCCTCGACCGAACATGTGTGCACCTCGTGCGTCGTCTCCACCACCCGACTTCGTAGACCGGTCAGGCAGACTCTCCTCACTCCCGTTCTACCTCATGTCGCGCAGGAAGCGCTGGGGGTGTGGGTTCTGGGCTGCACTCTGTGGACGCACATACCCGAAACCGTGCAGACCTCTCTTATCAGGCAGCGTTGCTTCCACTCACACACCTTCCCTTTCTTTATGTCTCGTTTAAGGAAGCTGCCGAGGCCTCGCGTATGGTGAACGACTTCTACAACATCAAGTACAACAAAACGAGGTGCGCTCATCTTCTGTAATGACTCCGTGCTGGCTGCTTACAGCACACACGCGCGCGCGCGCTCTCGCAAACATACGCACATTTGGTACGTCAACAGGCTTAGTGTGGATGACACGAACGCCTTCCACGAGGAAGATATGACCTGGATCAAGCAAGAAGTGGACCGGATCGCCGCCCTTCAGGAGGAGACGGAAAGCGAGCGGCGCGAGCGCGTTGTCATTCTCACTCATCACGCTCCCACTCCCAATTCGGTCAACCCGAAGCACCACTGTCTCGATTCGTCGGCGTTCACCGATCTTGAGGCCTTCATCAAATGCACGTGTTCCCTTTTCTTTTCCCTTATCCTCTTCTCGTGTTACTTTTATCGTAAATGATCAACCGGCTTATCGTCCCACCGCAGCCCGCATGCCTCCCATCGCGGCCTGGGCCTACGGACACACACATTGGTGCAATAGAACGATATTCAAAGGCATGTGTTTACACTCCTATACTTATTCGGAGAAGCTAATTTCTGACCGATGGAACCGACGCTGCAGACAAAGATGGCACCGAGTGTCTGGTGGTCAGCAACGCGATGGGATACCCGCGTGAAAATATCCCAGATTTCGACATTACCTATGCGTTCACTGTGAAGTAGTACGACCATGCAGCAGCGCACATCATATAAGCTTTACGCTTGGAACACAAGTTTCTTGCCATGCCAAGCTAAAGCCCACACCCCACACCATCTATCTTCTCTCACCTGTATCCACAGTGCCCTCTCCTTGCCCACATACTCTTCACCTACTATAGTATTGCTTTAGTCAGTTCAGAACAAGCTAGTAAGTTCTGGAAAAAATTTGTTAAATAAAATACATGAAAAATAACAAGCCATTTATGCACATTGTTTCCTAAACCTGTGGGTGACATTTTAGGTATAGTTAGTCGTTATCAGGCGAGTTTCTATTGTGGAAAAAGGAGGCTAAGAACGGTAATACACCCGTTATTCCTCTTTGCCAGTTCCCTTTTCTATATGACTGAAAAGTGTCTCTTCGTCTTCAAGCAATGAAAGTAGGAAGAGCAGGAGTATGGCTTTACATTCTACTTGCCGTTAATTCAGCTCTGGTATCCTGTGCCACATGGACTTGGTATCATCCAGGATTCACCGTCGCCACCCCTCGCGGCTTGTGGTCTTGGAGCTTTAATGATCCTGCGAAGGTCAGCTTATTCGAAGATCTGCCCTTCCTGGCGAAAAATGAGACAGTCCGGGGCGTGGCCAACTACCGTTACTACTATTCCCCCTTGAACGCCCCAGGCAACGGAACCGTGGTCATCTCCAACTCTTCAGTGGCAGTTGCCATGATGAATGGAGAAGGGGGCCTGTCGTTCAATATCACCAAGGACTTCAGTGCCGAGGGCCTGGAGCTACTTGCGGTCACTTTTGTGCCAAATACCTATGTGCGTAGCAGACTCCATGGTGGCTGTTTCTTTTCAGCTCACCCTTGTACCCTCAGCGAGTTGTTGTTGTGGGAGTGAAACCAAATGGAGATGATTGGGTTGCGGTCTTCCTTCGCTCTGAAAACGGTGGGCTGACTTGGGAGACACCAACGCACTTTGATGCTGCTGCATTCAAGTTGGGTGGTTCAGTCTCTCACGATGCCTCCATAGACTTTGGAAAAGCAGATTCATTCACTGATGTCGGGATTGCAAGTACAGTCCTCACTTCTTTTCAAATTGTGCATCTGATCTCACTTATCTTTTCTTGTTTATAGTCGTTGATGGGCTTGTTTACCGGTCCAATGATTACGGACTGTCCTGGCATCTTTGCAATCCTCCTGTCCTTCAAGGCATTGGCACCCGGGTTATAGCAGACCCTAGCTTCCCTGGCACCTTCGACGTACCCAAGGTCATGTGCATCGGTTTTTCACAAGGTGGTGTATCTCCTCCCACACCCTTTCTATATCATCTGGCCCATGTTTCGGACAACAATGCCACTTGCCACTGGGAAAATTACCGAGACCAGACAAGTCCCCCCATCAACCAGACAGTACGCTTCACGGGATTTGCCGATAGATCTGAGGAAAACTCGGGTGGTGACTGGTATCTAAGCACCTCCGACGGTGAGGTGTGGGGATCTGCAAACAATGGAGAGACATGGACCAGGGATGCTGGGATGTACTACTGGATTCGCGGTGACTTTGCTGCTGTGGTAGCCAGTGACAACTGGTACTCGGAGGTGAAATTCATTTGGGGAAACTCATCAAGCCACTCAACCGCCTTCATCGTGGGGAGCACCGACCTAAAGGACTACAACTTCACCATCAACATACCCTACGGAAGGGAAACATCCATAGTGGACGTGGTGGCTGGCTTTCCTTTGGCCCTTGCACCTTCGTCAAGCCCATCAGCAACTCCTGCACCAACGCAATCCTCTACTCCTTCCCCAACCTCTACGCCCACTCCAATCCCACTCTCCCCGTCTCCCTCGCCACCTTCTCCTGAAAACCACAATCTTAGTACTAAGATTGTCAGATATCTTGTTATCAGCATAGTTGTCAGCTTCGTGGGAGGGCTTGTTGTTGGTGGTTGCGCCTCTGTAGGTGTGCTCTTCTTATTGAGAAGGCGGGCAGCCAACCGGGGCTACCAGATCATCAACGGCGAATAATCATTATAAAGTTTATTGAAGGAAGTTCGTTTCTTGGAGGAACGTGGCAGCAGGAAACATGCCAAGAGCAGTTTTGCTTGGGAGATCAAGTAGAACCTGTTTCTAGCCAACTTTTCGAATACTCAAACTGCTACCTTTCTTCTTCTTCTTCTTCTTTTTTTTAAGAATGTTCACCATGCCAACAACCAGTATATAAATGAAGCTGAACACACTGATGACAAATGGATGAAATACATGTGACTAAGCTTCCATTGATGACTTTACCCTGCATGTTTTCTTAATGTGCTTGATGCATCCTTGTTACGTCTATTGTCCAATAATTTTCGACATGTCAAAGCCGTGGTCCATTGCTCTCTGTCGCCAGTACTCGGCCTTCTCTTGGTCCTCCACCACTAATAATAATGGTATGAAGCGGTGATGGCTGGGAGCACGACATCTTACACACGACGCACCTCCTCTTCCGTGCTTGTAGCAAAGGCTTACTTCATACATGCTGTCGGCATCGTTGGTCTGCTCGGCAAGGTCCTTGAAGAGTTGGAAGGCCTTAATTGTTGAAGCAAGGATAGAAGAGTACTGAGTCAGTATCGGGGAAAGAGGAAGAGGAGGGGTGATGATGGCCTACGTGGGCCTCGTCCTTGGCGGCGATTTCATCCGATTGGTAGAGAATGGCGAGGTTGTACATGGCCATCTTGTCGCCTCCTGCCGCAGCCTTCTGAAAGTAGGTGAACGCCAACTCTACGTTTCGTTCAACCACTCCGCCCACTTCGTTGTATATATTGCCCACTATGTTTTGGGCCCGCGCGTATCCTCTGCGCAGGTACCAGGTGATGCATTATAATTCTCCGCCATATCTGCACATTCTATATATTCTATCATAGCCACTGCTCAATCATCTACGTACTGCTCTGCGGCCTTGAGGAAGTATTGAAGGGCAAGCTCCCTGTTCACAGGGGTGCCAACCCCGTTTCTATGACACAGCCCAATAAAGTAGTTGGCCTTTTGGACCCATATATTGCCATCACCCAGATTGGATTCCACCACCTGCTGGAAGAGAGGAAGCGCCTTGACCTGTAGAGGAATGATATGTACATATCATAAGAGTGAGGTGGACCTCTCGATCGAGCTAGGTCAAATATCATTATCTATCGTCTGCCCACCTTATCATCAGGATCGCTTTCGCCTATATAATGCTTGCCCAACAAATAACGGGCCTCAACAGAGCCCAGCTCGACCGCGTGCGCCAACATCTCAGGTCGGTACTGGTCGTCTTCATCCAGATTTCTGTAGTTGCATTGCCACCATACCATGTATATACATAAGGCATGTGATATACGGACCCACGGAAACAGGATGATAAGGCACACCTGGCGTTGCGGCATAGCTCTTCGGCAAGCTGCTCCTGCTTCTCCATGATTTCTCTCCTCAGCTCCTCCACCTCCTTCATTGTCGTTTCCCTCTTCTGGCGTAGGCCTTTGGCGAAGTCGCCCATTTCTTCGAACACATTCTCCATATCAGTGCTGACTGTTTTCAACTCCTTCAGCTGCTTGCGGTACTTGCAACACTCCTCCCACACCTTGGCCAATTCTGCTTTCACCTCGGCTGCCTCCTCCTTCACCACGGCCCTGTTCCATAGCACCAAGTGAGAGTTCCTCTTCATAGCACATCGGGCGCAGGTTACATACCCTGCTTGCTGGAGGGTGATCAGCTCCTGCCGGGTTGCGGCGGTATCTTCGGGTATGGTGGCCTTCAGCTCATTGAGCTCCCGTGTGAGTTCCCTTATCTTCTCCTCCAGCTCGCGTATGCGTCCCTCCCTTTCCTCCGAGGCCTCGTTCGCCTTCTCTTCCTTCTCCTGTGCCGTTCGTATTTTGTCTCTGATCTGGTTGAGCGTCTGCGCCTTCTCGAAGTTCCTCAGCTCCAGCATCCGCACTTCGTCCAGCAGAGACCGCAAATTGCGAGCCGCGGCTGGCTCGGAGCGACCGAGTTTGAGAGTCTTCTTGAGCGCCTTCCGCTTACGGCGCCAGCGCTCGACCGCCATTCGAATGAACTTATTGGGCACCAGGCTCGACAGGGATACGTCGTCGCCGCTGGGTCCGGGTATGCGTATATGAGGTTCCGCGCCTTCTGCCATCCTCTCTTTTATCCAATCCTGTATGGCTGATCGTTCATACGTGAAGCCGTCCTGCAGTTACACCAGGCAAGACCATGAGCACATGGCAGGATATCGAATTATAGGTGGGGCAGTGCAAACCTCGGCAAAGACAGGATCGTGCATGATCTTGCGAGACAGCGGACACATGAGGTGATCTGGAGCTGTGAACATGGGCATCCCAAGGATCTCCTTCACCGTGCTTTCCAATTCCTCTGCGTTCTGGTGCTCCTCCTTCTTCCCCTTAGAGTTCACCATACTGCCTTCTTCATCCAACACAACACGTTCCACAATTTCCCCTCTCGATGGTTCCCCAACACGAGGCGAAGACGAAGGCGACGAGGAGACTCGACCAAACGCGGCCTTCTTAGGAGCCGGGGGTAAGCCTCGTATGAGCTTACTGTTCTCGCTCGATCCTCTTCCCCGCTTGGCGGCAGGTGTCCCATCTGAGCCCGAGCTTATCGAGGCCCTTGCGCTGGTGGCCGGGGCATCGAGCCGTGATTTCCTCGCCACGTTGGCGTCTCCCTCCAGTGGACTTTCACTGTCACCCGAAGCAGCGCTGGCGAGTCTGGAGGGTTTCAGCTCGCGTTTGCGCTTCCTGTCTTTTGTCTCGTCTGCACTCTTCTTTGAGCCCCCCTCCACGTCCATTCCGTCGTCGTTTTCAGAGGCAGATTTCTCAGCGTTGTTCACCAAGCGTCTGCTGGTATAGGGCAGACGGCTACTACCGTTCTTGCCAGGAGGCTTCTGGAAATGTTGCTGCAGTTGCTGCTGCCGGTGCATTTCTTCGATCTCCCGTTTCTCTCGCTCTGCGGCATCTTGTAGTTCTATGTCTTCGTAGTCTGGCAAATTGGTACTGGTATTGGACACTGGGGAGTTGATGGGAGACACGTCGGGAGAGGGGTCATCGAACTCGACATCCTCCTTTGGCTTCACAAGCGCCGAGTTCTTAGGGTGGGGTGGCAACCGGCCCACCTTTGACCAGCTCGTGGGTGGTTTAACTGCCTTCATCCTTAAGACTGATCTAAAGATGAGTAGCTTGTCTCAGCTGAAAATCAACCAACAAAAACAGAAAGATTATTGCCTATTGACTTGGTTCGGGTGGCTTGTGGGGATAGAGGCCTTACACACCTCACAAGCTCGCGTAACTCTGCTAGCTGACGTGAGCAGGCGATATGCAATGGGGGCACGTTTGATTTTTCCTTGCTCGAATTCAACGGACAGGGTATAAAAAAGGAAACCTTCCTTTTGTAACACAGAGCCATGAATTATAGACCCTACGACCGTGCATTAGTTGTTACGCCAGTGCCGTGTCGTTTTCAACGCGGGCCGTAATTATGTGTACCATGAGTTTTAGACTCTACGACCGTGCATTAGTTTGGTTCAGTTCTGGTTTGTTGTTTTATACAGCAAATAAATATCGGGACAAAATAGTCCGAGACCAGTACCAGGGATACACCACTGTTCCTCCTCCAGCCTATCTTTAACAGCCTACATAAAGTAGTCCGGCACGTTCGCTTCGGGAGTTGCTCTGGCGTGGTCTGGAGCAGCGTCGAAAACATTGAAATGCTTTTCTCCACTCTGTACAGAGCATGCGTACGATTGTTAATTTGATATTGCGCAGAACATTGATGCTCTGTTTAAGATGCTTCATCACCTCGGAGATTTCTAGCACAGAGGCAACATTGCCACACCGGTAACAGTAGTTGGGAGCAGACCACACAGTCGATAGTTTATCGTCCCACAAAACCTGTTTTCGAGTAGGACGTGGCGGCCAAGGATCAGCGAATGGAATGACAACCAAGATTCAATCATGCAAGCGTGCTTGCCTGATAGCCATCCATGCAAAGTTGATGGGCTCGCAGAATGTGTTGCAGCTTGTTGGTACGCAGGAACATTTCCACCACGTCCGCTCCGAAAGTATAGCCCGCATTCCTAAATGGCTACACGTCAGCGTGTCCAGAAAAAGTGATCATGTGGTGGCCACTATTACCTCTGTGAGAGATAAAATCCGTCTTTGTCGGGTTCAGGGTCAGACCACATGAGATCAGCTATGGCGCCCTCCATCGGGATCTCTCCGAATCGGTGAAGCACTCGGATTTGATCGAGTGAGAGAGTCTCTGGTGACAAACCTATATCATTTCCGCGAATCAGAGAATGGGAAGGAGAAGATCAAAGAACGAAGACGAAATGGAAGGAGGAAGAGACCTCCGTGGACGGCAAAGAGCTTGCCATCTATGGTGGCGGAGATGGTGAGGAAGTCAAACACGTCCATAAAATACTTCCTGATAGCATCTTGTTACCAACTATCGGTTATGAAATAGGTGAAGGCAATAAGAACACAACGTACCATACGTTAGGATTACCATACTTCTTTTTGCATTCGGCGTAGAACCCGTAGGTGAGAGAGATGGCTCGGGATTCATGGTTGCCCCTCAGCAAGTGGACTGATGCTGGAGTTAGAAGGCCGATCGATAAGATACCGAAAAAAAAAAAGGCAGGCCTGGATACCTCGGTGAGGATGTCGCAGCTTGAGGGCCAGGAGAAGAGAGACCGTTTCTACACTGTGGTGCCCACTGACAAAGGCATTGGTTATCTCGAAAAAAATAAAAATAAAAAAACCTGTTCAAGGTACACAATGGGGACAGGTTAGTACCGATCAACGAAGTCACCAAGAAACAAAAAGTTAGTATCAGGAACGTAGCCGGCGATTCTGAAGAGCTCAATTACGTCGTAAAATTGTCTGCCGCAACAATTAGGCGGATTGAGACTATAGGCTGGCATGAAAAACGGCGCACCCATGTACATCCCCAACTACTGTGAGTGGGGACGAGAGACTAAGAACGTTAGGTTCGTTCACGAGCAGCTCTTTCACTTTTTCACACACCCACTTCACAGTGTGCTCCGAAAGTGGTTGACATTTGTATAGTTGCTCTATACAAGCGTCTACGTCGAAGATTTTAGCGTTGGTCGCAGTCATTTTTGGACAAGATTTTAATGGCTATTTTTTTCTCTACGTTTTCTTCCGCTTCACTTTCCTGTGACTGCTCTAATCTCTATTCCGTCCTGGGCTATCATGCAACAGTGACAACACAAAGCTGACATGAAGTCGTATACAAGCCTCGGTCGATAGTTAAGCTTCCTTCGAAATTCAGTTCTCGCCCAGAATAGGAGGCAGATATGTAGGCATGGGAAGCCGAAAAACCACCCGAGCCACACGACGCCAAGATAGGCACATGTCCATAGTACCATACTGCCACTCTCCGGTAGCAGTCTTTCGAAATTCAGGCCAAACTGTACGCAGGGGCAGCAGAAGGAACATAGGCATATTTCGCAATCCGCAAAGCACGAACAGAGACCGTTCTCGAAGTCCGTTGCCCCCTGGCCATCTTTCTGTGCGTCTTCATGCACACCCATAGTGATCAACGAGTGGTCAAGCTGCTCCTGATTGTGGTAGTTGTTCGTTGCCGTGAGATTCGATATAAGGAAAATATGTTGGGTTCATTCGCATATCTTACGTTCTTTCACTGCGGGCAAGTAGGAAATTTCCGGTTCAGTTAGAACAGAGCAGAGAAAGAAAACTTATCAAGAACATAACATCATCTGGGACCGAGTAGGCACACGCAGAATTTCAACCTTCTCGCGCTTTGGGGTGAAGCGAAAAGCGAGGAGAACAACCCTTCTCAATCTGCCAAGTAATTCTTCCGAGTCTGCCAAGACCATAACGCGTTGATTCTTCCTTAGGTTGTTGCATCTAGATGGAACACCTCAGAAATCTTGAAAAACTCTTGACGGATGGATTCATAAGTCCTGCCGAGTATGAGTACAGGAGACAACAACTGATCGACAAACTCACAAACACGACTTTTGTGCCACCCGAACACGCAAAGAGCTCGCAGAAGGAAAAAGACAAGCTGGAAAGGTTGTGGCAGAAGAGGCAGGCGACAAAGAGAGACGTTCCGTTGGTTCGCATGCGGAATGAAGGGGCAACCACGACTACAACGAGTCCTCTTTTGGCCTCATCAACCGTGAGCACAACCACAACCTCATACACGTCTGGTGTGCCTCGTGACGTGTCGAGTAAGCAAAGATTTCGCCCTTCTCAAGCAGCGCCTACAAGGTACCTTCTCTTTTCATCCCCCCCCCCCAAAGTATAAACTTCTTATTGGAAGAGCAGTCCTTCAGTGTTGCCTATCATGGAGCTTGCCCAAAAATATACGCTCTCTCGAAAGATCGGACAGCTGCCAGAAGATGATCTGCCTTCTGTGTTGAAGATAGTAGAAGAGCTTTCTCCCCATTCGCTTCGGCAGGTACTTGACCAATTAGCGCTTGTCATGACTCCGCATGAATACTCACTGTTGGCCCTTCTAGTCTGGTGAAGATTGGACGTTCGACCTGGAGACACTAGAAGATCGAACCTTGTGGAAACTGGATGAGTTTGTCAACCAGCAGCTCAAGTTTCACTATGGCCAAAAGGTGAATTGCACATTTCTATTCCCTTCTACATCATGCTCAAGACTGACGATGAAAACCAGGAACCCACGGAAATGGTCGAAGCAGAGAAGCGGTCTTCTGCTAAGGCCATCACCACAGAGAGCGATCCAGAGGGTATTTGCGATTTAAAGACATGGTGCACTTTTCAAGAGCTAAACAAAGCCTTTACACATCCAGATATGGCTGAGGACTTTGTTAACACAGGCCTCGACCCAGACGATGACAATTGTGAGGAGTACTTTGAAGCTTCGAATGCTGTGCCGGCTCCACAACACTGGATGGCGCGCTACACGGACGAGTTGAAAGCGGCCAAGCGACCACGGTTGGTCGACTTTGGTGCTGGCGAGAAGCGTAAGAGAAAGGAGGACATAAAGAAGAAGGGAAAGGAGCGGCGTGAACGTGAAAGGGCACTCGCTGCTAGGCGCCAGTACCTCGGTGCACGGGAGAGCGAAAGCGACGAGGGAGATGATGCCTACGCCAGCCCTACAATGTCCCGCGCGTTCACGCTCGGCGAGAAGGAACGAGATGCGGTCGATGAGATGGAGAAGGAGTCCGAGAGCGAGTACGAGAGAGAAGAATACGAGGACCCCGAGTACACCACGGACACTCAACTTAAGGAAGAGAATGATGAGGTCGAGAACGACGGCAGCGACAGTGACGAGGAAAGTGACGAGGACTGGATGCCTGCTGATGTAAAGCCCAAGAAGCGGATGGACGACATCGCGCACGACGAGGCCACCAGCACAGAGTTGGTTAAAGGAGAACAGCCTGTTCCTCAGACGGTTGAGCGCAAGGCAGCGGCAGCTCCACCCCCTCTATCACAACAGGGTACCTCGACTGTGAAGAAGGAGCAGGGTGGTTCTTCATCCGGCAAGCCCTTCAAGATTCAGGTCTGCGTCTACAGCCTGGCGAAGAAATCCAACGGAGCCAAGCCCTATGTGTGCGATGCGTGTGATAAGGCCTTTGCAGACCGATCCAATCTCATCCAGCATTTGCGGGTCCACACCAAAGAGAAGCCGTACTGCTGTACATATGAGGGCTGCCTGAAGCGTTTTGCGCATTCGGCGTCCCTCAAAGAGCACCTCTATACTCATACAGGTACATTCTTCTTACGTTCTTCGGTGAGGCCGAACGTAGCCACAGCTTACTTCTCTCCATAAGGCGATAAACCGCATCTGTGTAACTTCCCGGGCTGTGGAATGAGCTTCGCGCAGGCTTCCAATTTGCGGCGGCATCAGCTTGTTCACACAGGCGAGAAGCCGTTTGTGTGCGAAGTACCCGGGTGCAAGAAGAGCTTCACCCAGAAGATTAATCTGGTACTCCTCCTGCCTACTGTCCGTCTGCACAAGGATTCGTGGACCTGACCATGGTGCGGTCCACAGTTGCAACACCTCAAGCGTGTCCACAAAATGGCGTCGGTAGACCCTGCCGACCCACCAACCACGAGGCCCAACAAGCGGAATCGGACCACCTCGACGTCGTCCGTAGAGCTGGACATGCGTCGAGGTACCTCTTCTTCCACATCGCTAATTGGCTCGCGGTGAGGCCAGTCAGCAACAAGGCCAGCACCTCCACTGTGCCGTGTACATAGAAATGGAGAAAGAAGGCTTGGCGCCTTAGCAAGGCAAATTTTTCTAATAAAGATGACTCCACCAGACACGATTGAACAGCTTGTTATCAGCCCGCCTGGCGCTTTTTTCCTTGAGGGCGAAAACAGCTTGGATAACTCCATAACTCATCTAATAGTTAAACAACTGCGTATTAAAAACACACAAGATAGGTATTGAAACCGAGATGGAGGGTGAGACAGGGAGACATTGGGGAGTACCCTCCTTTGACACGCCCCAGCTGACCGATCCTTCTCTTGGTATCACGATCAAACCAGTTGACAGTGACCTGGTGTAGGCGATCGTAAAGTGAACAGAAATTTCTATGGAGCATTGCGCTCTCGCAGCATATCTGACGTCCGATGGTCACTACCATGGTGCAACATTCTTAAGTTGTTGTATACAAGAAGGAGTGGGACATACCACAACTCAGTGACCAAAGCAGCCCTGAGCGAGAACGTGCGTAGTGTGAAATCATTTCTATCTCTTGTTTGCGTTCACATTTCTGTCGACACTTCATTACCTGGTCGCAATTTAGTTCTTGCCGGAACCGGAGCATAGCATTCGTCGCCGGGCATGTTCAACGTTAAGAAGGAGTTCGACCAACGACAGGGGTCTCTTATTGACGGCCGAACAGTGTCTCGTGATTCCCCTGTGCCAGGCTCACCCCAACTGCGCTTAGATATGAAGAAAGGTGATCTCGAGCTTGTTTCCGTAAAAGTGACTCGAGCCAGTCCACTCCTCTCGACCGCAAAGTCTTCTATGGTAGCTTTGAGTTCAACTTCTTCTGTTTCTTCTATATTGACAGCCAATTGTGCTCTGCAGTTATATGAACTAGAGGTTACCACCTCGCGGGGCGTGTATTTTATCGACCGTACCATTGAAGAACTTGCAAAACTGAATGAAATGGTTTGTTTAATCTTCGTGAACACTTATATAAGCTACTGACACAACTACTCAAAAAAAAAAAAAAAGCTGAAGGACTTTCCGGCACTGAAAAAATCCAAGACCGTGCGGGGCACCATCAAGCTACCTTCCAAGGCCAAGAAAATGGTCACTCTTTATGCTCCACCTAATATTTTTCTCCTTATACTAACCCATCATTTGCTGGCTTGGCTGGCCTGATACAGGCCGACCACCAAAAGAAGCTCAACAAGCGCTTCGAGGAATATGTGAAGCAGGCCAGCAGTGCCTCGGCTTTCCGTGATATGCTCGAGCCGAGGGCCTCTCCGCGACACCTTCTCTTTGTGGATATTTTAGAGGGACGCAATCTCGTAGCCACCGACATGAATGGTAACCACAATCACCACCACCACCATCACCATCATCTTCATCATCCTCCGCCCAATAGCTCCGTTACGTCAACATTAAGCCGCCGTGTAAATTTTTTCTAGGCTACAGCGATCCCTACTTGCGCGTCTCGATGATCGATGAGCAGGGCAAAGTGATCGGCAGTCCCGTGAAGACGAATTTCGTGCGGAAGACGGTGCTTTCCCTGCTACACCGCAGCAAATTCTGAGCACTCCACTTTTGTCGTAAGGACCAATCGATTAACGCGGTAATATGATGTCGACAGTTAAATCCGGTGTGGGAGGATCAGGTCATCTTGTACGGGGAATTTCGTAGATAATTTGTCGTGTATATTGTTCCCTCCTTAAACGCGTGTTTTTACCCATTTGCTGTGCTTCTTGTCCAGTGATATTGACGACACGGTCCATGCCATCACCCTCTCGTGCTGGGATCATGATCGTGTCTCGCGCGATGACTTCATGGTACGAAATACCCGCATTCTCTCTCTCTCTCTCCGTTGCTTCAACAACGTAAGATACAAAAAGAAAAAGTGTGAGAAAAAACGCCTTCAATGAGAAAAATTTACGTTGCATTGGCGTTGCAGGGAAGAATCATTCTGAAGAAAAAGGACATCCCGCATAACCGGTATGGGGATTTTCGTCTTTCGATGATTCGGTGATATTCTAAACTAAAATTTCATTCATTCCACTACCAATGATGAATGAACGTAGCGAGGTCGTGCGTTGGTTTCCTCTGCACGCGTCGAAGAATCGACACAAGTCTGTGCACGGCGAGATCAAGCTGCGGATTCACTACAAGACTTCTCTGCCCGGCGGAGTCGATCTCGACTTAAAACCCAACGATGAGGTAAACGAGGAGGCCATCGCCGCTTGTCGGTAAATCCCCAGCTTGCCGATCAATCATGAGAGAAAAAGGGAAAAAAGCAAAAAAAAAGAAAAAAAACAATGAACAAGACTGAATATTGGGGTTGGCAGGGCGGAAAGGGAGAGAAGACAGCGTAAGCTCGAAAAGGCGAGGTTCGCTGGCGAGTTGCACATCAGCACGCTTTATAACCCGCCATTGGGCAACTGGGGTGGCTATCTCACTGTAACCGGTACTTTGTTTTCCCCTTGTAACCCTATAACATTCGCGTATTGGGCCATCACTGATCCTGTGCGTTTTGATGTTTGTGTGTGTATTTGTGTCCCCGACCTTTTTCTGTAGTCGTGCAAGGCCGTAACCTTCGCGCAATGGACTCGAGGGGAAGCAGCGATCCCTACGTCGTCCTGTCTCTCAACGGCAAGCGGTATGAATCCGCTCGAATGCGCCGCTTCTTGATTCACTCGCCCTACCCTCCCTCCCCCCCTAAAATCCGATCTTCTTGGCTTATCTCTTCCCTCCTTTCCCCTCCCAAACAACGTCCAGATACCGAACCAAGAAGATAGCCAACACACTGGAGCCGAGCTGGAATGAGGTGCAAACGACCCAATCCAATTCTACCCTGATTTCCTCCTTAGTTTACTTACTTTTTTTTGTAGACATTCTACTATCACATTCCTGCTGGATCGGTTGAGGGTCTCGTCCTGGAGGTGGACTGCTACGATTGGGACGTAGTTGGTACGATGAACCTTCGGTCATTACGTCAGTTCTTGCCTCTGCAGGATGCCTCTAGACACATGAAACAATCACAGGAAAGTCCGATGTGATTGGCGACGCCAGTATCCGAGTGGAGGAACTCAACCCTGGTTTGAACGAAAGGTGGCTCACGCTTGTGGCGCCGCCGCCCACTCAGGACGGCCTCGACAAGTACGTGCCACACTCGAGATCCGTATCGAAGCTGTCACCAAGGTTACAGCCCAGTTGTAACTTGTTGTTGCCTGGATACACGTATATAGGAAGCTGGGAAAGAGGATGGCCGAAGAGGGCTGGGTGCCGAAGTTGCCTATCGTCCTCGTCCCAGGCTTCGGGTCGACGAGCCTCGAAGTGGTGGAGGGGTACGAGAAGTGGAAGGGTCAGCGAGTGTGGCTTTCCCTCTCCAAGATCAGCCGCCAGGCCCTCTCCCTACGGTACCGGCCTGTCTCTCTCCACACTACTGAAGTTTTTCCTTTCTTTTCTTTTCGTTTTCTTTTTTGTCGACACTCACATCGAACCTTCCTTTCGATGTCTGGCCAGACGGCTCACCCAAGGGAGAGCCGCGCGCAGACTTGCCACGGGAGACCAGAAGACTGC
Organism: Acanthamoeba culbertsoni; assembly: GCA_000826265.1. Lineage (NCBI taxonomy): Eukaryota > Discosea > Longamoebia > Acanthamoebidae > Acanthamoeba > Acanthamoeba culbertsoni. Next base: position 153,190 of record CDFF01071297.1, read on the forward strand.
CAGCAGCGACTTCGACGCCGTGGAAGAAAGCTGGGAGATCCAGTGCGGGAGCGATTCATTCGAAGGCTCGCCCGGTTCCCCGTCTCCATCGTCATCGTCCTCCACCGTGGCGACCTCGTCTTCGTCATTCGCCACTCTGGGCTCGAGTTCCACTTCGATGACCGCCGTTTCAGTTGCCGACCCGGCGGCCGCGCTCGCCTTCAAGGTACTCTCATCAGTGCACCGAGATCGACAAGGGAAAAACCACTAGAGTTACACTGTTTCTCACCACATCATGTAGAATCGGTGGATCCAACATCTGTGCCTACATGACGATGGTGTGTCCGACCCTGAGGGGATCAAGGTGAGGCCCGTCAAGGGCAAGGACGCGGTGACGTACCTCGACCCGGGCGCCCTCACCGCGCCTCTCTCCTACGTCATGGGCCCTCTCGTCGAGAACCTCCAACAACTCGGCTACGTCTACGGCGACAACCTCCTCGCTGCCGGGGTACGCATACTTCATATTCCTGTTGCATTTTCCGTTTCTTTTCCCTCTAAAATTTTGTGTGTAATCTATTTCCTGCGGACATGGCAGTACGATTGGCGTCTGCCGCTTCACATGCTGGAGGAGCGCGACGGCTACTTCACCGAGCTCAAGCGGGAGATTCAGGCCATGCGCGAGCGCAACGGCTCGCCGGTGGTGCTTGTGGGCCACAGCATGGGCAACCGCGTCATCCACTACTTCCTCAACTGGGTTCTCCACCACGACCCGGCGCAGGGGCGCAAGTGGATTTCCGACCACGGTACGCCTTGCGCGCGCGTATGGGTGTGTGTTTGTGATTGGC
>CDFF01071298.1:24932-34965 GCA_000826265.1 Acanthamoeba culbertsoni
GGTCAACTCTGTGTGTCCGGTGTCTTTTCTAAGGAATCTCTAAACGTACCGCGAGGGAAGTTGAGGAAGTAGGCCAGGCAGTAGCGCATTTCTTCTATCCGCTTCTTGCTCTTGTACTCCGGACAGACCACGTTGGTGAAGAAATCCTATTTCACTCCATGTAAGGGATGCCTCAGCCAAGCATGGCCTTTATACCTCAAAGTCCCAGATCGAAACATGTGGACCCAGCTTGGTCTGCCAGATCTCTCTTGCCTGCGCGAATTATGTTAGTGTTCATGTTTTCTGAAGAAAGAGGATGAGTTCAGTCTTCACCTTCTCGTCTTCGATGATGTTGGAAACGGGATGTATCTGCTTCGTTTCGTCGGCGGGGAAAAGTGCCACAAACTGAAAGTGATACCTGAAGAGCCCACATTCGACGTAAATATACAGTGCTGAATGATTGGCCTGGCTCCAGATAAACCAAACCTGCGCAGGGTAAGCTCGAAGATATCGAAGTGATCGTTCACTTCCCTTTTCCCGTCTATCACTTCCTCTACTACAGCTACGGTATCCTTGAGTTGACTGTTGGGTATGTTTGAAAATTAACTCTGGCCTGTGGGGACAATAAACGTATGATGTTGAACCTGTTAACAATCCCCAATAAATGAGCGAACTCGGGCTTCTGTCGGTCGGGTGAATCCTCCTTGTTGGCTTGTTCCCTGATGTACTGTTGAAGCAAACCCAAGGATGTCTTCGAGAGAAAAAAAAAGTCAAAAAATAACAGAATTAGTGCATCATTCTTGATGATTAGGGACACCAATGTTATACCTCCAAGAACTGTACGCGATTATCGCCGCCTGTCTTTGTGGCTGTCTTGCAGTCTATTTTGCCCTTGCCTCGGGAAACAACATCGATGAGGTACTTCAACTGCCTCCTTGCCACATGCAAACGCTGCACGCAAACAAAGGATGGGAACGATCAAACTTTCTTGACCGAAACAACCAAGATTGGGGATGGACCTTCGCGGCAAGAAGTCGAGCGAGTCCGTTGCAGTCTTGCGATAACTGATACCTGAAGAGATCGGGCAACTCAGCTCTCTTCATTAAAACCTTTTGTTAAGGGCAGAAATGCGTGCCATTTCGTTGCAACCATGCCAATCATGCAAAGCGAGCGCACATCGAGAAACCCCAATACCTTAATAACGCGTTGCCAAGCAAGTCAAAAATTGTGGGAAATTAGTTAAGTTGAGGTTAATAACGAACATGAAGAGCGACTTCGTTGGGCATAAAGTTGAGCAACGCCGCGTCTTCGAGTTCGCTTTCTACTTCAAGGACCTTGCGCTGCTTGGCCGCTTCCTTCTCGCCAGTTGCCTCGCGACTTCTCTCAGCAAGGAGCTGACCGGCCGGGGCAGGCATCCGGACGTAGCCCGTCGGAAGTGCCGCTTGCCAGTACGGGGACCTGCTTGCCTTAGCAAGCTCTTCGAAGGTCCGTAGATTATTCGGCACCTCCTTCGCCTCCATGCTGCCGAAGCAAGATAGCGTGTTTTGGCAGTGTTTTTTCCGAGGGGCGAGTGAGTTTTTCAATAGCCAATAGCAACTGGTATTCCCTTAATAACGGTCATGTCCGTGGACTTGCAAGCGGTGTTGCTTTTTATCAGCTATGTACAGCAGCCCAATGTCTCTTTAAACTAAATCCTCGAAAGTGTCGAGTGGCGGTGTTGTCCAAAAATTGGGAGAGAAAACAGGAGAGGGGGCCGAGTGTGAACCCTCAGATGAGGCGGCAGAGAAAAATCGGTTGTACCAGACCTCTTGCGGGGTTGTCACTCGCTGATGATCTGGCACAGCTGAGGGGAGGGCGCCCTTCAGCGCTTCTGAGGCAAGTTGTTGTCGCACGCTCGCCCACTCGATATTCTCGCGCGCGCGCGCTTCTGAACCGGTGCGCGGCAAGATACCGTAAGCAAAATCCGACAGCGAATGAGCATTCGGTTACTGAGCGCAGATTGGCGCACCTTCGGGGGAAAGAGGGAGGAATTCCACGCCCAGCACTTGATCGACACTAACCACGGTATAGGAAAGCTGCACAGGTACAAAGCATACTACTTAGTATTCCCCAACAACGCTGAACAGAGGAGACTTGGTCGGCCGGACACAGGATGAGGGTACCTGACCATCGTTGAAGAAAAACTGGCATTGTGCAAGCATTTTCACCATGCTGCCTCCCTTGTGTTCAACCTGCAGGCAGAGCGACACTACATCACTGAGTCTGGAATGCGCGCTGGCTTTGACGTTAGTAAATACACTCCCTCCACCGCAACGGCAGCAGAGCGCACCTGCTTCGCAGCAGGCGCAGTATCTTGAGCTTTTCGTGCTGCGGCAGAATACTCGTTGTCTGCCTACCGAGCAGCTCGGCCTGGATGAATTCGGATTCGAAAAGTTAAACATGCGCTGGTGTAGTCTAGACGGATGGGAGACTCACCACGGCGAAACCGCACAGGCTGCTGAACTGATGATTGGAAAACACGGGAATTCCTCTGCCGTGCTCGATCTTCTGCACCATGATGGGCTTCCTGTGTTGTGTTGGACCCGGCGCGCACCATATGAGACGCTACTTTTCTTTGTGATATTTAGTCCAAACAAACGCACCGTATATCGTCGACAACAAAGCGTTTCGACGTAAAGTCGACATTGCGTAGAAAGGGGAAGCACCAGAGCATCTCCACGCTCAGGCCCTTATTTGTGTCAACATACGAGTCGTCATTCCAATCTGCTCCTCGTTTGCGCTGCTTGCGCTGTGGATCGTACGCGTCGTCCGTGGGTCGAAGTGCCACTGGTGATGACGGCGATGATGTTGACGATGACGACGACGACGGCGGTGACGGCGATGGCCGATGAGCTGCCAGCGGCCCGAAGGGGGTTAGCGAGGGGAGGACGGTAGACGCGCCGTAGCGAGAAGCGGCGATGTGAGCCAACTGGACGCGCAGCTGGCAGTTGTCTTTCTCAAGCTGATGCACGCGCTGTTCCAACGCGCGTACGTCCCCCTTAAGCCGCTTTGACTTGCGCCGGTGCTTGTTCGTCAACTCGTCCGCCAGAGTGCGCACGTCCTCCTTGAGCGTCCCTATGGAGTCGAGGAGAAACATGGACGTGGTATGGCCAAGCGGTTCAGCGGAAGAGGGCGGAATCGGCTGCTGGACGGCCGGCGGCACGCCAGGTGTATATGTAGCAGACGTGGCAGAAGTCATTAGAGGACGCAAGGGTATTGGGAGACTTGTTTCTGCAGATGCGCTAGGTTGTTGGGGAAGGATTTTCTGCACCGGGAGCTCTCCTGAATGTCATGAAAAAGGATGGTATACCGAACGAGATTGAATGAATCATTCCAAGTAAACCGAGTAAGGGTAGGAGGAGACCGAAGGCGTACCAGCATTAGCGGACTTACGGGGCGGACGGCCTCGTCGCGAGGGTGGCCTGAAGCACTGGTGGGCAACGCCAAGTCGAATGCATCGTGCACAAGGCTGTTTTCTACGGAACAGGCATAATCCCAGAAGCAACGTTAACATTGTGAAGAGGCTGGAAGGAAGATAATGAAGTAATTACTTATCACAAGAAGCATGGGCAAGTCGGCACAAAGCGCAATTCATCTGTCTACCGCAAGAACTTTCTGGTCGTGTTTTTTCTGCCTTTTCTCTGCTTTTCAGGCACGGGATATCGAAAGAAGATCTTTATGGTGGTGATTTTTCAGCCTTTTCGACTCCGTCGGATGAATTGGTCACCACAGAGACTCTTTATTCTAGTTTTATGCTTGTTTACAGAAGCTTCAGTTCTTTCGCAGCTCCAGGGTAAGAGGCAATCCGTCTAGTGGGCGGAGCGCAAGGCTGAAGCGACGGAACTTCCAGGTGTAGTCCGCACTGGTAAGCTTGAACCTGAACTGTCGCACCAGAAGGGCGAGCACGGTGAGCGTCTCCGTCAAGGCAAATTTCTTGCCCAGGCTGGCGCAACCCACATGAGAGAGGCACCAAATGGTGAGGAGACTCGAAGAGACTAGAGCATTACCAAACTCGAGGACCAGCGGAGAAAGCCCAGACGTCCTTTGGGGCGTTGTTCGAGGCAGCAAATCGTTCGGGCTTAAAAACGAACGGCTCCGACCATGTCCTGAAGAAGAGTCTCGCATCACCAACAAGATCGAAAGTGGCGGGCACAGAAAGCGCGTACTCCTCGTCATAATGAAGAGCAGGAATCGAAACGGCCACAGGAGTGCCTTTCGGCACGATGAAACCCCCAAGCTCCACAGCATCAGCAAGAACAGTGCGGCCGATAGCTCCAGCAATGAGCACTGGAGGCCTCATTCGAAGTGTCTCCTTAACAAACATCAACAAGTATTGCATCTGGAGAACCACGTCAGCACTAGGTACGCTCGATCATTAAGCGTTATCAGATCTGTACCTTATTTAATTTGTCGTAGTCTAATTCATCGTCCCCTAGAACTTCTCTAATCTCTTCATATGCCTTCTCCTGGGTTTCAGGATACTTGGCAAGGAAGTAGAGTGCAGAAGTCAGGGTACTGGCAGTAGTGTCGTGTCCAGCAAGGAAGAAGAGAAACAAGTTGTGGCACATCTGGTAACGAGACGCTTAGATGCTCCCTGATTCTGAAGGATCTACCCAACGAACCTCTTGGTTGGTAAGTTGCCCTTCCTCTGTCATAGAAATGATGTGGTCCAGCAGATCCCGGTCCTTAGGGTCAGTGGCCATCTTCGTCTCTCTTCGTGTAGAGACTGTCAGCAGGCTACACAAAGCATAAAGGAAAAAGAGGAATTGGCGTTACTTGTGGGCATCCACCACGGCCAGCAGGAACGCCTGAAAGTCGCGAATCGACTCTTCGAGACTCGTTTTCTGATTGGCCCGCGAGAAGATAGTGGAGGGCCTGAAAGTCGCTGCGGTGATGACCCTGAAATTCCTCAAATTTTTGTTCATGTTCTTGTCTCCATCGAGAGCGCCAAAATCGCTGCCGAAGCCAGCAACCCCTATCGTTTTACACATCTTCAATACAGGGATTTTCATCGAGTGGTGTTACCAGGAGGTGCCACCATACCTATCGCGTCCAAGGTTAGGCGGGTAAGACCATCCTCAACGGCAACAGGGCCGGTATGGAGCGATTCTTCCCATTTCCCAATAAGCTTTAATGCACATCTTGCAAAGAGAGGCACCAGAGTCCTCATCTTATCATATTTGAATGCCGGGTTCAGCGCCCTAAGAGGAAGCCATGGTAAGATCCTTTTACGAGCGGATAATCTATGAGCTACCATTCACCTACCTTCTTTGTTCCTTCCACCTTGTCCCGGTGTGTGCCACAAGGCTGGAGCCCATAACGCGAGACAATACACCTGTAGACTTACCAAAGGAGTCCTTTTTGAATAAGTACTCCTTGTCGAACATTATTTTACGAGCATCTGGGAGAGAACTGCCGTGAGATGAGAAGAAAGGATAGGTCTCATGGGCATACCTTCTAGCGTAGAAACAACAACTACAGGAGTCCACCCACGCCATAGTACATGGGTAGGTCCATACTTCCTTCGATTATTGAGTGCTTCGCCTTTACAAACGGTCAGGCTAAAGGTGTATGTGAGGCCTTAAAGATAGATGTACCAATAGGGTCGAAGTTATCGCGGGAGAGCCGACTGCGCCAGAAGAGGAAGAGGATGCTTCCTACCGGATTGAATGGAGAGCCGGCAATGGCACACCCAGTATTAACGTTTCTAATTCCCTGCAAACAGCGTGCTACATACACCCTTCGGAGAAGAGCCAACAGGCCAACAACAACCAGAAAGTTCCCTAGCCACACGAACAGTGTCGAATGGAGAAGCATGTTGTTGGGAGCTATGAGACATCGTGGCTGACTTCTCCCCCTCTTTTACTCCAACCCTTTTTTCCCCATTCGCTGGCAGTCTGAGTGTTGGTTTGAAGGATGAGGCGCGGACCTTTTAAAGTCGCCTCTCGGAGCCAATAGGGAATTTCAATTTTCAAGAGAAAAAGGTCGACCGCAAGAAGAGAAGCTCCCTCCTTTTTCCCCACTCATGGATGACTTCGCGGACCCTCTTTACCACAAAGAGGGAAAGGGAAGGTTTGGCAAGTGCTTGGACGGTCTCAAGTTCATATTCTCCAAAGAAGCATGGACAACCCCAAACATTCTGCACATATTTATATCTTTTTTTCTCTACATGCTAGCCAGCGCTTTCTCCAATGCTATCCTTTCTCTTGTACGCCGAACGCATTAACCTTGAGGACTATTCTGCTAACCGCTGGTCTGTCAGGTGCTTGTTGAGCTGTGTAACGGAGATGTCGGTGAAGCGTCCGACGTGCAGGGAAACCTCTCGGCGACATCCGCTGGGGTGACACTCTTAACGGCTCCCCTTATCGGCCTCATCTCCGATCGCTTCGGACGGAAGTGTTGTATTGTGATTTCTTGTGTACTCGTTTCCATCCCTCTCTCTGCGGAGTGAGCCTCCCATATTCACTGACTTGCTCGACTGTAGCTGGGATTCGGACTTGAGATGGGGTCCTTCGCTTGTGCTCTACTCTTCCGATGGGATATCTGGCCGCTCTACATTGCAAAGGCCATCGCCGGAGCCACTTCCGGTTTCTACACGGCAAGCTACGCCTACGTTGCCGATATCAGTACCAAAACCGATAGGTCGAAAAAATTCGGTGTCTTTGGGGTGGGGATGGGACTTGCTTTCCTGGTAGGGCCAGTATTTGCTGGAGTGCTCGGAGAGGTACTGCTTTTTCATGGAGACCACGAATTTCCTTACAGATACTAACACGTCCTATGGCAGGTGAACATGGCGTTACCTCTCCTCATTGCAGTGGGCATTATCTCTGCCAACCTTGTGTTTGTGCTTCTTGTGATGGTCGAATCGAAGAGCGAGGAGAAGAAGCCCTGGGAGTGGAGACGAATAAATCCATTCCGATCTTTTGCCATGCTTCTCGAAAACTACTACGCCTTGTCCATAGGTAATACTCCTCCTCGTGCCTCGTTTATATAGCCTAAGAGAACTAACTCTGGGCCCGTAGCAATCACGTACTTGGTCAATTTCCTAGCTGAAGAAGGCATAATCTCCATCTCCATGCTGTTCATCAAATACAAGTTTGGTTGGGGTGCAATCGACTTCGGCATAGTCACGGCCTTCTTCGGCCTCACCTATTGCTTCTCCCAGGTTGATTGAGCCGAGCTCTCCCATAGTTTGCTGGACTTTGTTCTCACCGTATCGTAGGGTGTGTTGTTGAGGTATGCACTGCCTCTACTCGGAGATCGCAAGTGCCTCTTCCTCGCGATGTTCGTTGACGGGGTATCGTTATTTTTTCCTTCTCCCTCGTGTGACAATCACCTTGAGTAACCCTAGTCCTTATGATGTCAGACAAGCAGTTGGCTATACGGTATCATTCCCAGTGGCTACTTCATCTACCCGCTGATGTTCCTGCGCACGATTCCCTTGATGGGCATGCCTGTAAGTCAGGGCATCATATCCAAGCAATACACCAGCGAAAAGCAAGGCGAGCTCATGGGTGTTCTCGCCGCCCTCAAAACTACCACCTCCTTCTTCGGCCCGCTCATGTATACCCGTCTGTTTTCCTACTACACGTCTGACGGCGCTTGGCCTTCCAAGGACCCAGGTAGAGAAGCCCCTCGAGAGGTGATGATGGATCGATTTAACTATCCACTCATGTAGGAAACGTGTACACGATCATTACCCTCAACGCCCTCGTGGCATGTACCCTCCTGAGCATTGTCTACTGCATTTTCCCCGAGCACAAGACCTCTTCTCCCGCCGCTCACGTTTCGGAGAGCGAGGCCTGCGACATGGAACTCAACCAACAGCGGGAGGAAGAGATTCCTCTCGTGAATTCTTGTAAAGCGTACAGCGATTAAAATGGAAAAAAAACACATCATTATTTGAATTCCAAACCGTCCGTATTGTGGTCAGTAACAGTCCTCTTCGTCCCACACATCGTCGTCCCACTCGTCGGCGCTGTCTTCCGCTTCGTCCTCTTCGTCTTCGTCGTCATCGAACTTCATGTCGATGGCCGCCCGCAGTGTCTGCGCGATTACCGAAAGCGACATGCTTGACTGACGCTTCCGTTTCTGATGTTAAATTCCACCAGTCAGAATACCAAACCAAAAAACAAGTGAGATTGAAATTGACAGTATTTTTTGTTATTCTTAAATATTTAGTCGTTAAGGCGAGAAGAATTGCCTTTCGAAGTGCTTCGATATCGACTTTGTTGAGTTGCTTGCCTGCCTTGATCTGTGCCAGCAGTGAATTTCCTCCCGCCGCACTGTATTATACACCCGTTATTACTATTATTACTATTATTACTATTATTACTATTATTATTATTATTATTATTATTATTATTATTATTATTATTATTATTTATCATCGGTCATTGATTGTATCAATTAATGACTACGTACCCAGAAGCCGTCGGACTCGAACCCGGGGCAGGCCGAGCGGAGGGCGCCATTGGGGCAAGCGGCGCCGCGGGCACTGGGCAAGTCACACAATTACTTACACACAAGAAGGCCTCTCCTCCTTCTCCTTCTCCTTCTCCTTCTCCTTCTCCTTCTCCTTCTCCTTCTCCTTCTCCTTCTCCTTCTCCTTCTCCTTCTCCTTCTCCTTCTCCTTCTCCTTCTCCTTCTCCTTCTCCTTCTCCTTCTCCTTCTCCTCTATCATCTCCATGGGCGCAAAGTCTTACCTGAGAAGGACCCCGAGCGGGTCATTGGGGGCGGAGGCGGGGGGGCCGCCCCCGGCGAGGAGGTGGCGGCGGCGGCGGACTGGGGCTGGGTGGACAGCGTGCGGGCGACCGCGGCGACGCTCGTGGTGAGAATCTGCGATATCTGCGCGGCGTAGGCGACGGCCTTCGGATTGGAGGCGCAGCGCTGCTTGAATTCCATCACCTTGACCTGCACCGTTGCCAGCTCTCGCAGCACTTCGTGGATTGACTGCAACAACAACCAACAACCAACAACAACAACAACAAACAACCAATCAGAAAATAATATATTGAAAATAATATCGCTATTCTGAATATTTGTTGTTTTGTGAAGCAGAAAAATGTGCAAGTGTTGTTTTCTGCCAACAACTGAAAATAAGAAATAATAACAATAACAACGGACCTCTTCGCGCTTCTTTTGTTCGATGGCATACTCTATGAGTTCGTTCTCGGCCTTGGCCTGCGCCTCTTCGGCCGTGTTGATGGCCTTCTCCAACGACTCCATAGTGGAGAGGACCTTCCAAACACACGTGTTAGGATTGCCTTTAAAAATCTCTCCCCCATCGAAATTTGCATGAAATTTCGGCGGGTTTATCACCTGGCCCAATCGCTGCACGATTGCCGCGTTGGCTTGTGTGCGCGCGTGAGAACTCTGTCGTACGCTTTGTCGCGTCGAATGTCTACTTATCATTTTTTTTTCATTTTTTTTTTAATGGTGTGGAATATTAGGAAAATTGTTATGGATTAATGAAGAAATATAAAATTAAAATAAAGTCATTTTAATACCGAAGATTCGGTCTGCCGGCCGCAGTGGAGGTCGGTCGGTCGCCAGAAGGTTTCTTTCCATGAAGCGCTTCCATTTTCTTCCTGTTTTAATCACCACCATTGAATTAATTTATTTATTCTTTTTTTAAATAAAAACAATTGCTTTGATTTTTGATTATAATTGAATTTTATATATATATATAAATAACAAGAAATGGTGGCGTACCTGGCCGCTTCCTTTCGCTGCATGATCTGATCGATCTCGCGGCGCGTGTTCTCCTTCTCGCGACGCGCGATCTCGAGCTTGCGCATCAGCTCTTCGCCCTCCCTGCGCAGCTCCTCGTCGCTCGCCGACCCGGCGGCGGCGGCGGGAGACGCCTGCGCGCTGTTGCTGGAACTGTTGACAGATTTCGATGAATTTTACGAGCAGCACAGATAAGCCGATAGATAGCCTGCGCTGTACCTGGAGGAGGAAAGATTGGTCGCTGAACCGCCGCGCGTCCTCAACGTCTTTAACCTTTTTTTTT
>CDFF01071304.1:14755-25184 GCA_000826265.1 Acanthamoeba culbertsoni
AATAATAATAATAATAATAATAATAATAAAACGCTGAAGAGGATGCGAGCGCCCATATGGGTGCCGTACCTTGGCCGCGGTGAAGACGGTGTTGATGAGCAGAGGGTCGGACGTGGCCGCCTTGTTCTTGGCGAAGGCTTCGAGCAGGGCTTTGCTCACCTCGACTTGCGTGCTGCCCGAAAACAGATCGAAAAGCGGCAGGAAGTTGCTCTGCATTGGCCTTCCCGAGTCAGTTTACCTGTCGACACTCGTGTAGATCGGGGGGGAAGGGGGTTGAGCGGATACCAGGCGGGTGAAGGCGTCGATGAAGTCCGGATAGTGCGCGAGGACCTTGTGTACGATGGAGGCGAGCTGCGACTGGACGGCCTCGTAGGCCTTGTCCTTCTTCACGTGGGCCACGATGTCCTCGATCAGCCTGTTGGTCTCGCTGGCCTGCGTTCGACGCGATAAGGACGACGGATCAGTGGGCCCACCCGAGTAGGGGGGGGGGAAAGATAGAGAAAAAGAGGGAAAGGGAAAGGAAAAACTTACCGTGCAGTGCTTGAGCGGGTACTCGATCCAGACCTCGGCAACGGAGACGTACTCCTTGACGCCTTCGAACTTGGTCACGACCTTCCACACGTCATTGAGCAGCGCCAGGCGCTCGCTCTCGGGAGGGGCGGGGGCGAGGGCCAGACACACGCCAAAGGTGTGATAGAGCTTGTGCTTAGGGTACGACATGCCGTCGGACTCCTAAATACGGGGGGGGCGAGGTGAGGAACCAATGGCGAAAATGATCGTGCTCAAAGGAATGCAGGGAATGCCACTAACGAACCTTGATCAGCGCGGCAATCGGACGGGCGTTGGCCGCGATGTAGTCGGGAGGGAAGGAGGAGATAATGTGGTTGAGCACAAGCGAGTTACCGCTCTTTCTATACTTGGCCAGCGTAGTTTGGAGTACGTCCTTAATTAAGGAGGGGAGGAGGAACGGAAGTTAATATACGGAGAGTTTATGGGAAAATGAGGAACGGTTTGGGGGAGGAAAGGTACCACGGGCGCCTTATGAGCGATGCACTGCAACAGCCAATCCAGGGCGGGCGAATAAAGGTGCAGGTAGTCCGACAGCGTGAGCTTGTGCGACTCGAGCATCTTCTGAAACGTCGGCCTGCAGAAATTCAGAAAACGCTCTGACGTCAGCCCAGGCCCCCCAAAAGCGAAAGCGACAAAAGAGCGAAAGGGTAAAGCATTCAAGGGAAGAGGAACAGAGCGCGAAAAGAGAACCAGACAAAAAGCGAATGGGAAGAGGGGAGGGGGTTCAGAGACCTCTGAGAGACGATCTGGTGGGTGTAGAGATAGTCGTTGAAGGAGGTGGTGAGGTGCTCGGTGAGCTGAGGCGCGACCTCTCGCCCCTTTCGCGCCAGATAGGCGCGCAGGTACATAGCAACCAACGGGTCACCCACACCGCGAATCATCATGCACAGTCGGTTGATCACCTCCCTGAGGTGACGTACGGAAGGCTTAGTGTGTGATGCGTGTGTGGAATTCACGAACATCGACCAACTTGCGTACCTGAAGGAGCTCTGGGAGAGGTAGGCGTAGCACTTGATGATGGCCATTTCGACGTAAATACGGGGCAGGAGCTCGCGGATGGAGGCTATCTTGAAGAACCAATTACGGCACGTCTCTCTGGCCACCTCAGGCACGTCCTTGGGCGTGAAATTGTCTGTATTTATTTAATTAATTAATTAATTAACCATTTAATATTTGTTATCTATATATTTATTGCATCTCGCAAAATGTATGGTAAAATCGTACCGGGAAGGTAGGTGGTGACGCCGGTGGCGGGGTTGTGTTGAGACGCCCTGTCCCAAATGCGCTCGTAGACGAGCTTGCCGAAGGTGTCCAATATCTCGGTACAGATGGTCCACTTGGAGGGATAGAACTTGATCACTGATATATCCCCCAAGACTTTGGCGCACTGTACAAATAATGGATAGAATAATAGAGACCCCCCCCCAAAAAAAAACGAAAACGAAAAATGGAAAGGGAGGTTGTTAGAAACAATTCTAATAAATTGACATTATATTGTGTGGCACCTGAATGGCAATTTTGAGGGTTTTCACTCTCTCCTCGTTCTCCCATGCGCGGCGCAATTCTTCGTTCAGCCTGTGTAACAATTGAAATGAATTTAATTTTCCTGTAGGCACAGTAGTGTTTATAATAATATGTATAATATATATTATTTCGCCGTACTTTTCGATGTGTGCGATGTATTCCTTCTGTGATATCTTGAGGAACTGCTTTTCCAAGGCCTCTTCAGTCTCGTCTAGTTCTTCGAGTCTCTGCTTTTGTTTGTCGATTGCCACCGACACTGACACAGGGGAAAATTTTTAGAACAACTACACAAAGGGACTACGCCACGAGTGGGGATGAAGTACATCGAGTGCCTGTCTCTTCCATAAAACTCTGTCATCGGGAGGGATTAATCAGTTAATTTGCAAGCAGATGAGGGAATGTGGACAAAGACGGCACCATTTGTATGCCCACTTGCTCGTCAGTGGTGTAGACCGTAAGAATGTCCTTCTTCTTCATGGACCACGGCACAAAGGTAGGGTCCTCTTCCTCTTCATACGAACCCTTCTTTTTTGATGATTTTCTCGCATTGATCTGCGACGCAGAGGTTCTCATAGCGCCAGACTGTGAGAGGGAAGTCGACGCAGGCTGGGAGAGCGGATCGTTCAAAGGATCTCCGCCACCCATGAGCGGATCAATGAAGGTAGAGGTCACTCGTTTCGTAGAAACGCTACTCGAGGAGCCATTTGCGACCGGATTTGTGGTTCCATTTTCTTGTCCCTTTGTGTCGTCGTCACTGGGCTTTAGGGGGTGATTGGCCGTAGATGGGCTGCGAGGCAGCGCCAGGGCCGCTCTATCAGCGTCGTAGTCCCTTTCCTTAGGAACCCACTGATAGGACGACATGGCGAGTTGAACAAGAAGTACGAGCTTTCTCGCCCCACTTTTCCACCGCCTTCAAGAGAAAATGCTGAAAACGCTGTTGAGAAAATCGACAGTTTAATTCTGCGGCAACTCTAGAAAGTATAACAAAATTGGTTGCCAACTCGTTATCTCATCTCAATCCCGTTATGTTCAGCTGCTTATGCTGGTGCTCACCTTTGCATGCGTACACTTCCGCCCTCTAAGGTAAAGTGGTGAGCAACGGAGCCTCCGTGCACAGCTCCTCCTGCGCAGGCAAGAGCTGGGCCATGGGTGGCACTATAGGTTGGCGGCTTCGAAGGATGATGGACTGTTGGAGGAGGAGTGGGTCGCTTGGTCTCACGCGTATATAAGACCTGGCCTCCTTCATATATGCTGCAGTTGTAAAAAACTGTTTGATGCTTCGGTGACCGTCGTCTCTTGGCCTGTTGACGAGTAATCTTCTTTTTGCAGTAGAGGAAGGACGACTGGCCGGGAGGGGTACTAGTGATGTGCCCAGACTGGCGAACCTTGCGTATGTTCTCCTCGAGCCATTGCTTCCCTTTCCTATTCTGGATACAAGCTCGGATCTTTTCTTTGACCGTAAGCATCTGGCAACCGAGCACTTCCATCACATCATCGACAGAAGGCGCTGCTCGACGAACCACGGACCCATCGTCACCCACGGATTCATTCGGTAGGGCCGAAGCGGTTGTAAGCGAAGACGGTAGAAGCTGCGCGCTGTCGTCTCCGTCATTGAGGAGGAAGTATAGGGAGTAGCGTCGATCACGAGCGGCAAAGCTGGCCGTCATATCTGCTAGAATTGTGAGGGTGCTACGAGCCGCAAGAGGTTGTCTGAGAAGAAGAAGCTAAAGGGCGTAAGGTCCTAAATAGGTCTCTGTGCCTTATTCAATTAGATCCACCTCCCAAAAAGTAAGGTGATTTCTCAACTTACTACAAAAGTTTAAGTGCTTGCCATATTCTGACACGTCACCTGGCCAATCTTCCTTTTTAACAGAATAGGAGCCAGATTGCATCATGTCTTTTGTACAATTGTAGTCCATCCAATTCTCCGTTGACTAGCTCTGCCCCATCTAAAGACACAAAATGAGAAGTGAATCAGATTTGGACATAATGCTTTCCATAAAAAGGAAGGATTAGTACAGTTCAAGTAGCTTCCCTCTACCCGATTCTTCCTTGTATATTGCGTTGGGCAATAATGTCTCGATCACCGAGTAGACAAAATCAGGCTTCTCCTCCGTGCGCCCTTTTTTGGAGGTGAAAACACATCAGCACATGATTCGTTATAACCTTTAGTGCTGCGAATTTGGGAACATGTTTTTTCTCGCACACCTTGTTTCTTCTTGATGTAGTCAAACACCACGTCTGGGTTTCTCTGGTGCCTTAGCTCCAGTTGGTCCTTTATCGTTCAACGATGCGATGTGAGACTAGACTTGTTGTAGAGAGCTGAGTTCAAGTCAAGGCTATGTGTACCTTCCCATCAGCGGTAAACTTGCGGAAGATAAGAAGGGTCGTTTTGGACTTCTGGAAGTACTTGTAAGGCTCGGTGACGAACTTGTTGTTTACCGACTTTTTCACCCATGCAAAGTTCTCTACGTAGATGAAGTTCCACTTCTTCATCACCTTGAACACCTGCCCACACAGAAAGGAATGCGTTATTCATCGTTCTTCTAGCGTGCCTACCCCGGAAAAGGAGCAAACATAGGGGGAGGAGTTTACTTGCCTTAGGGATCAGTTCCTTCTCCACCCACACGAACGCCAAGCCTTTGGGCATGAGAGCATCGGTTATCTTCAGTTTGGCCTGCGTTCAAACGAACAATTGTATTGTTAAGTCTGTCCTTCTCAAGACAGTAACCGTAGCTGGCGTCGATATAGAAGAAGGAAGCCGGGCGAACCAATTCCTCGGGCGTGACCGTGCCGGGCAGGCGCTGAGGATCGTCCTTTTCGCCAGTGTGCCACGGAGGGTCCATAAGGATGGCCTCGAACTCGCCATAGTTTTTCAGATCTATCTTAAGGATATCACCCTCCACATATCTACATGCGTAGTTGCCATGAGATAACATCAACAGAACAACGGCTGTACAAAGGAGATGTCGTACGTGGAGCCAACAGGGCTGTCCGTGGCCTTCGGAGCAAACGGCGCGACTATCTTGCACCAGGATCGAGGAATGGGCTGCGGAGGGATACGCACGTAGGTAGGCGCATTTGGGTCCTCATAGCGCACCTTCTTTCGAACTGCGGCGTGGCAGAGTCAATCAAAGCGCGGGCAACGCGGGAAGGAGAATAAGACGCACTTGTGTAAACGAATCCATCTTCGCCAGTTATCTCGCATGACTCGAAAGGTACGCTCTTCTTTAAATTTCTGTTTTTTTTTTTTTTTTTTAATGCATAGTTGACAACTTAGTAGTTTAAGGTTGAATTGGATTGGACAAGGACAGGTACCCGCTGCGAGACGCTTTGTTGACCTTACCACCCTTTTTGCGCTTGCGACCGGCCTCGCCAAAGCCCGGATCGTCATCCTCCCAGAACTCGGCTTCATCAAAGTAGTCATCACCATCCTCGCCTTCCAAGTCAAGAAACTCCATGTAAGATTCCTGTTGGTCGTAAATGGATAGGAAGTAAGAAAATGCAACGCAATACAATACAATACGACACAAATAATAATAATAATAATAATAATAATAATAATAATAATAATAATAATAATAATAATAATAATATGTTATCATAATACTACAATGAACGTAAAAAGAAATAATAACGTGTAAAGTCAGTGCCGAAAAAAAGCGTGGTATTAATAATAATAAGGGGGATGATGGATTA
Source organism: Acanthamoeba culbertsoni (assembly GCA_000826265.1). Classification (NCBI taxonomy): domain Eukaryota; phylum Discosea; order Longamoebia; family Acanthamoebidae; genus Acanthamoeba; species Acanthamoeba culbertsoni. The sequence goes on from CDFF01071304.1 coordinate 20,549, forward strand.
TGATGATAAAATAATAACAATTATGCGGGGATTTCATAGCCAACTGGTTTGGACCTCTTCGTCACCATAAAGCGACAGCTCTCTCTTCGCGAGCGCGCTTTGTTGGGTGAAGGTGGAAGTCTGCTTAAAGAGTTCGTTGAGGTCGGCTTCAGTGAGGACAAGCTCAGACGCTTCATCGTCATCCTTAGCTTTGCCCTTGCCCTTACTATCTGCGGCATCCTTCGGTACAAATACGTTAATACGGTATGCGGGCGAGCAAACAAGGCGCAGCAGTACCTCTTGTTGCTCTTCCTGTTGTTTATGTCGCTTTGTTTGCTCTAGTTGCTCAAGCGCTTCGAATTTTTTCATGATCATTTCTACCGTTTCATGTTCTTCTACATACCCCACGTAGTAGGCGTTGCTGGTGATTTGCGCAGTAAATCAAATTTACTACGTGCATTCTTAAAGTCGATCGAAAAGAAGAAGTTCCAAACAAAAAAGACGGGCACCTTGGTGCAGCGGCATATGGTGTGCTTTGCGCCGCCTTACGGCGCGGTCTTCTGCTCTTAACAAATAAATTGACAGTGAGTGTAAGATTAAACTTAAAGTCAACCAAAAGGAAGGTTTACAATAAAAAGATACCATAGTAGTAAACCAGACGCAGAAAAGGCCGACGTAGAAAGACCAGGCATAAAACAAGAACTCTAGTTGAAGCGACCGGGCTAACGATTGCTCTCTCTCCGCTTCCCGCCAAATTTTTAGTAATGTTAAGAATGTTCATATTGCGAAATGATCCGCGTGCCTAGGTAACCATCACTTAGCTGTCACCCTTAAGGGAAAATGAAGGGTAGTGCGGAAACTTGAAGGGACTTACATTAAAGGTCACCGGCACCTGGAATTCGGTGTGTCGTGGCAGCTGCGTTTGCCACCCCGGCGTTATGCTGGGCCAGCACCCACCATTACCACGCATACCCCGACAACTCAAATACGAAGTTGCAAAAGAAGGTGCTCTTGAAGTTCCCTTAAATCCGGCCCGCAGCCGTAGGAACTGGAAGGAACAACGCACAGCACTCATAGGTACCTTATCTCGCCATAGGCACGCTCATGGTTGGGCCGGAAGGTCACCGGGCCTTAAAATCTTGCCCACAGCCAACCGGCTTGATTGGCGTCTAATTGTTGTCGACAGTTGGTTGCGCGTTCCCATTCACACCACAGACGAAGAAGCATCAAGACCACAAGAACACTCCTTCCACATAGGTAACGCCAAGTAGTACTTATAGAGTACTTCTCGTCTTAGCATTTCCTACGTACAAGAGACACGCACATCAAATTGGTGTAAACGTTGGCTTCCGGTTTTAGCAGGTGACCACGACCTTCTGCGCCTTATTACTGACTCTTGCCGTTGGGTTTGGCAGCCTGCCTCCAACACGCACGGGCCTTACTTAACTAAGGTTAGTTGGCGGCGATAGAGCCCTTTGGAACTTTCTGTGTCCCTCTTTTCCCTGGTTTGGAGTTGTTGACCAACCATCCCTATTACCGTGTTAATTTCGACGTGTCTTATGAGTAGGGCGTAGCCGATCCTCTTGCTCGGGCCTGAGGACAGGGCTCATCTTTATATCCCGTAATGGGCTCCCTGCGTCTGCAACATCCACCCTTAGAAGAAGTACCTCCCTTCGTCCACTAGCACGCCGGCGCAGAGGACTGACTCTACTCCCACCATCATGATTATAAGCAGCCCTGCAGCCTGAACGCCCCAGGAGGTCCTGGTCCTGCTGTAGAAAGCTCTACTGAGTCAGGCATCCCGTACCACCTGCATCAACATCCATCTTCCTCATCTTCGGTACCCACCAACCAACACCATCCTCCCCCTTCGTGTGACAAGAGCCCATGCCCTCTTGCGAGCTCAAGCAGCCTAGCCGGAGTTTCTATACCGGCGGTAGAGCTGGCCCCGAAAAATTTTGGGGGTGAGGGTTCCCCCCTTCGCTGCTTCGCTGCTATTCTTATTCAGCACATGGGAACAAGGTGAGGCCCGGGAGTGTTTGTTAAGCACGGAGGGTCCCTACCCTCTTCGTTTTGGCAACTCGGAGAGCTGGACAAGATTTCCGGAACTGAAGAGATACATCCCACTTTCCTAACTAGGAAGAGTGTCAGTCTCTCTTAACTATCATTTTCGGATCAATTTTTAACAATAGAGTGGAACACGCTTTTGAACTAATAGTACCCGGAATTTCGAAATTTGTTATGGGGTAAGGCATGTTGCGGAGGTCGACTTACCTTTAGTCGCCCTTCCAACATTGTCTGGGCACATTCCTTTTCTCGTGGGGTGATTCCTGGGCAACTTTACGTGGTGTGACAATCCCCTTTCACTCAACTAACCTGCATTGTAGATGCCACGCCTTACCAGGGGCCGCGAAAACGGGGACCGGGCTGTTGAGCACTCAGCTACTGTTCGTGTCTCCACCCAAGGAGGGCGACCCCTGGCCGAACTTAGTGGCTCCATGCCTCCTCTTCCTTCCCCCTTTCCCCCGCTGGGCTTCCCTCAGACCTCCGACGCCCTCCTCAGAAGTCCCGCCTCTCTTCTCCCACACCTAAACGGCCTCTCCCTCCCGAGCATGCAGCCGCCCAGCAGCAGTGTTCTTGCGACCTCTTCGGCTCCTCCCACCCCTTCTCTCCCCTCACCTCAATCTGTACCCACGCCCAAGCCCGCTCCGCCTTCCTTCCACCCTCAAGGGACGCACACTCTGGCCATCGTGAATGGCGTGCCGCTGATGCTCGACCTTGCCAAGCTAGTAGAGCTCATGCAGATGGGCGCTAGCCTCGCCATGGTGCCCAACGCAGACCTATTCAATGCTGCAGCCACCCCCAGCGGACGTGTGGGATCTGCGGGTGTGAACAACCCCCCCAACCCAGTATCTCCCAGAGAATCAACCAGTGGCTCTCCGTGGGCCCTCGCTCAGAAGCAACTTCCACATCGCTCGAGCAGTGACGAGGAACATAGTGGCAAGGACTCCTCCATCGACCATCACACAGCGGCCGATAAGAGCGCTACCATGAATGGCTCGGATCGCGCAAGTAGCAAGAACCATGTAGACTGCCGTCACAGCGACGCCCCGGAAGAGTCCCTCGACGACCTTGGCTCGCCCGCGAGCGACAGGGAACTGGGCGAGGACGTCTGGGTCAAGCGAATCTCAGAGCTGCGGAGCTTTCGAGAGCGCTACGGACACGTCGACGTGCGGCAGGAGGGGGAAGGGCGAGAGCCGCTGGCCCGATGGCTCGACGTCGTGCGGCGAAAATGGGCCCTCAGGGTAGATGACTACCTCACTTTCGACAAGGCCACCACGCTGCGGGCGCTGGGGGTGCGTCCTCTCCATGAGCGGAACAACCACTCCCCAAACGGTGACCATAACCAGCATCACCAAAGGTAACCCGATCCATATACGGCTTGATTAGACATTCTCTTTGTCCCCCAAATGGGACAATTCGTATTGCGCCTTTTGCCAACGAACATGTTGCGCAATTTTGTTGACCTTCGCGGAACGGAGTTCTCCAAAGGAAATAACTTTGTTTTCTCTTCTCTTTAAATGCACCATGTTTGCGGGGAAAGGAAGCGACCAGGGATGTCAGATGAAGATAGGTGGGAGGTGCGCATACAGCAAATAAGCGAATTTAAGCGCGTGCACGGACATCTTAAGGCATGTGAAAATTCTCTATCCTTTTTGAGTAATTCCACTCCACACACACACACACACATACTAATTGATACCCTGGGAACATTTTTCAGATTCCCAAGAACACGCAGTCTGCCCTGTACTACTGGGCGTATGGCGCCAAGAAGAAGTGGCGCAAGTACAAGGACAAGCGCCAGCGCGATTTGGTCGACGTAGGCCTCATCAGCGCCGAGGAGTACGAGCGCGAGCGCCGCAGCACGCAGGCCTCCGCATGCGACCCCGAGGCCCCGAGCCCCGCCGCATCGCGCCTCACCTCCATCGTCGTCCCGCAGCCCGCTCAGCCTCCGGCGCTCTCCATCTCGCGGCCCTCCCTCTGCCCTCGCCCCAGCCCCGCGGCCCTCCTCCCTCCTCTTCGCCCATTCGACGCCGCGCCCCGCCCGCTGCCGCAGGTCGACCGCTTCGCGTCGGCCTTCAGCCCGGTGGTCTCCAGGAGGGAGCAGCGCGGCTCGTCGTTGTCTCCCCGGACCTCCCCACAGACCGTCTCCGCGCCGCAGCTGGCCGGAGGCGGGCTCCTCCACTTGGGCGCCGTAGGCGAAGAGGAATACGCGCGAGAGGTGAAAATCAGTCGCCCGCCTCGGGCGGCGTCCTCCGCGACCACGTCCCCCCAGGACGCAGCCTGCCCGCGCGGAGAGGGCCACGAGCACCACAGCAGGAAGCTGAAAGACCTGCTGGCCCTCGGGCTCCTCAGCCTGGAGGAGTACGAGCGACACCTCACGGCCGTCGACGAAACCAGAGGGGCGCCGCGAGCCGACGAGTCCGTGCAGGAGGACCGGCCAGCGGTGACCGTGTCCACGGACGTCAGGCTACGGTCCGTCGTGGTGGAGAAGGAGCGCGGCAGCGACCACGACAAGCCTCCCGGCGCCGGCGAGAGCGAGGAAGAGAGCTCTGAGCTGTACGCCGCGGCCGTTTTTTCTTTTTCTTTTTCTTTT
>CDFF01071304.1:25234-47018 GCA_000826265.1 Acanthamoeba culbertsoni
TTTTCTTTTCTTTTCTTTTGTTCCTGCCAGGCTAAGGAAACTAACACGCAAGCACAGGTCGTCCCTGCCTCGGAATGCGAAGGACGAACAACGGTGGCAGCTGCGCGTGCAACAGCTGCGCGACTTCGTTGCCACACACGGCCACCACAACGTACGTTGGCCTCCGTCGTCTTTTTTTTTTGTCCGATTGGCTGCGTACAGCACTACTAGTACGCGAAAAAGGATTTTTATCTTCGTCGCGCGCTTTCACTTAATCCTAGTGAAATACGATCTTATACATCTTCCGTTTCCGTTATTCTCCCTTAATCGAACACCTGTACCCTTCATTATCGGGGGAAAACGAGAATCCCGTACACACGCCTCACCCTGTTTTCCGATCCTGCAGGTTCCGCGAAGTGTCAACTCGCAGCTGTACTACTGGGCGTACGGCGCGAAGCGGAAGTGGCGCGAGTGGAGCCTGGACAAGCAGAAGGATCTGGTCGCTTTGGGTCTCGTCGACCGCGAGGAGTTCGAAGCCCACACCAGACGGCATCGGCAAGGGGCATCGCCTTCGCTCCTGTCGTCCACCACAGCATCTTCATCGTCTTCGTCGTCAACCTTCCTCAAGGAGGAAGCATCCGACGAGGGCAGCCCCTCTCCTTACAAGAGGCGCCGCATGGACCATTGCATGGATGACAATGTCGACAAATACCAGAGATTCCGGATTAGGCCACGCAGCAGCAGCGAGGGGGACAAGGAAGATGACTCCCTCCGAGAGGACAATGGCGACGAGGGTGAGGACGGTGACTTCGCCCCCCGGCCCACGTCTTATGATGACGCCGCCGTGGCCCGTGGCGGTCGCAACCCCCGTAAGCGAGGCCGATGTGATGGCAGTGTCGGGTCGTCTTCGGACCATTCACAGCGCAGGAATACCTCCGAGGAGGGGCTCGAGGAGTATCGACGGCGTGCCTTTGGCGGCACTGACGAAGAGTACCATTGCCCTTTCGCACTGCGGAGTGGGCCGGTCCTAACGTCCCAATTCCTAGGCGCTGGGCCATGCGCATCAAGGAGCTGCGGGGCCTGGAACAGGAGGAGGGCACCTGGTGCGTCCCACGAAGGTGGAGCAAGAGTCTCAAGCGGTGGCTCGAATACAGTACCACTCTCCGCTTTATATTTATATTCATATTCATATTCCTATTTATATATACATCTATACAACTCCTCTTGTCGTCTTTGCTCACGCCGCCGTGTGGCGCGAATTGCAGTGAAGCTGCGGTGGCGCAGTGGCCGGCTGACGGAAAAGCAGATCGGAGATCTGACGGCCATTGGAATCATCAAGGACGACCGCTTCTACGGCATTCGGGACAAGCGCGAGCTCGACCGCGAACAGCTTCACCCACTCGCCCGTGCGAGCGCTCCCGACTCGGTGCCGGACAGCGGCGGCGACCAGCAAGCGTGTCCATCCAGCTCTACATCGATGGCCTCCATTCCGACGGCGGCGCCGGCGTCGTCGGCCACGCACACCCCCGCGTCCAGCGTCGGGTCGAGCCCGAGGAGAAGCTACGGCAGCGAAAAGGAGGAGGAGGAGGAGGAAGAAGAAGAAGAAGAGGAGGAGGAGGAGAATGAGGAGGCGGCGGATGAGAACGTATGGTATGTTGAGCGCCACGACAAGCAACAGAATCACCAATCGAAGCATCACAGCATTAACAATGAGGGCGACGCCACCGGCAGCAGGAGCAAGCGGCCGACAATTTCGGACGGTCATCGCTTCGATGAAAGTAGGGAGACAGAGGAGGAAGCGGCGAAGAAGAACGGATTGGATTGGGAGCGGGAGGAGGGGAGGAATGGGAGCAGCCGAGAGGGGATGCTACCATCGCTGGCCTCGCTGGAGCTCACAGCCCACACGGCGCGCAGAAAAGAAGAACTGTCGACACATTCCACGAATTCCAACGTGATCCCCACGACGATGACCCCTGATGAGATGCGCACAGTCGGACAGAAGCGTCGCTCCCCTGAAACAGAGGACGCTGAGGCAGACGACCGAAACGTGACGCACAGCAGACCTCAACTGGCAGAGGCCGATGTCGAGGCCATCCGCAGGCTGTGGTTGGAGGGCGAGCGCCAGCGCGCCGCGCCAGGCCCCATGTCGCGCAGCCATCATGATCACGATGGCGAGCAGCATTATGCGGCGGGGCCGAAGCGGCGACCCGAACACGACGAGGACGATAAGGAGCGCTCGCAAGGCTGCAGCGAGGATGACTCTCTGGAGATCGTAGAGGACGAACCCGAATTTGCCAATCACAACAGGCATCACCGACCTCAACCAAACGACGAACACAATAAGCTGCTGCAGCTTCATCCTCGCGAGGACGTGGGGACCGAGGAGACGAAAGAAGTGGGCATTCTGTACGAGGTCGAGACCGAAGAGGAGTGGAAGAAGCTGACCAAGGAGCAGAGGCGCCGTCGTCGCATGGCACAGCTGTTGCAGTTCTACGCCGAGTTTGGACACGGCAACGTGCAGCACCAGTGGCCCAAAAACAAGCGGCTGGCCAACTGGGTTTATGAACAGAAGCAGCGCTGGCGGAAGGGCCTGCTATCTGAGGTAAGACAAGACACACTCACAATCATTACATTCCAAGAAGTCCGCTTCTGAGCAGCTTGGTGAATAGGCCGAAGTGAAGGAATTCGAAGCACTCAAGATGCGCAAGCCGCGACCTGGTTTCGGCCGTCCGCCCAAGCGGCGCAGGCACTGGGAGGAGGGGCCGACAGGGGGCGGCGACAGCAGCTCGCCCACGCCTCCAGACGAAGGCGTGCCGTCCCACAAGAATACCAACAACAACAACAACGACAACATCGGCGGGAGCAGCAGAACGCTGGCTTCCCCTCAGGGTCATAACAGATGGGAATCGCCGACCTCCGGCAGACAAGTGGGGAACGGAAGCCCCTCTGCGGAGGACGTGCGCGCGTTATACCAGGCGCCGCCCTCGTCGACGCCCTCCCCTTTGTCGTCCCCGTCGCCCCGCCCCGCGGTGGCGCCCATGGCTGGACACCACCTGGGCGGCGCTATGCCCTCACTTCCGATGCTGCCGTTGCCCCTTGCGTCCCTGCTGTCTCCGCAGGCCCTGGCCGGAGCTGCTGGCGGTTTCCCGCGTCTGCCGCCTCCGGGGCCGCTTCTGTCCTACCTCGCGCCTCTGAATCAATTGCTGCCTCCGCTTCTCTTCCCGACGCCCGGGGCGGCACCGTCTTTACCGCACATCGCGTCGCTTGGGCGGGTCGCTTCGGAGCCCGACGCGGACCCATCGATGTCGAGGAGGACATAAGATGATTCTGGCCTACGCACTGTGGCCAGATCGACCCCCGACTTATCCCACTACACCACAACACAACACAGCACCAGTGCTAGTGCTGTTCCGGCCTCAGTTTGGACGCCAACGTGCGCAGAGCAGCTCGCCTGGCCATGACCGTACGCGATTTTGACGGACCGCTCCCGTCGCAGTCCTCCTTTTGTTGGTATTTGTTGGACGGACGAGAGCGTACGATGCGTACCGCGTTACTGCAGTGCGAGAGACAATACATGCGCAATCGTTGCCATTTCGCTTGTAATAGAAGAGTAGTAGTGGCAAGGAAGGGAAATACAGACCAGATTTGTGATTGATTTTAATACTGTGTCCAAGTTCTTTGTTGTAGTTTTTGTTTCCGCCAATATCAGGACGTTGAGCTTCCGGCAAGTGTGACACCCGTGAGCTGCTCGAGCTCGGCGAAGAGGAGCTTGTGGAGCGGCTCCTGATCCCTCGTGTTGAGCCACTCGCCGTTGCCGGCGTAATCGAATCTCTTGGGACCACTGGAACAGCATTGAGCCATTGTCCAATGCAAGCGTTGGTGGCCATGGCCGGGATATACCTGATGGGTGATGAGAACCACAGCTGTCTGTTGGGAGTTTGCTTGTTGATGACGTAGGTTCCCTTGTCACCAAGTTTGATGGTCAACACGCCGTCCTGACAATACCGCATACGTGTCAACTTTTACTTTGAAATTCGCCAACAATAAAAGTACCGCATAAGTGATGTCCTGGTCCTCATCGAGACCGGCATCCTCTAGTAAGTCTTGAAGTTCGTGCAAGGTGTCTTCAGCAGCCTTGGTAAACTCTCCCAGAGGAAGCGAAGCGGAAGAAAATCGAGCACATCTCAAGGAACCAAGGGGTGCTGTTGGCGAGAGTAACAAATTACTTCTGCTACGAAAATTCAAGGTGTTGGCACAGCCCACCACTTGCTGGTGGGCTGTAGGGAGCTGCCGCCCAGCAAAGGGCGCTACTACGGCACTCACACGCCTCACCGTTCTCATCTCTGAACAAAAGGGAAAGGAAAAGAAACTATTTATTTATTTGTCCTGTTTTTTGTAAGTGTAGAAAGATGAGAAGTGAGTAGACCAGAGCCACGTCCTGCAGTCGATAAACCGGCACAAGGCAATACGCCACCACCACTCCGGCCGCCACGTACGCGACAGCACTGCTTGAGTCAGCAACACAGCGGTTGTGAAAAAAGCTATTGGGAAAAAGGTACCACAGAAGGGATGCTGGGTAGCCTCTTTGGAAGGGATGGCTGGCAAATGCCGTTACCCCGATGAGAATGAGACTGAGCAGCTCGTATCCGTCAGAGGTTCGCCACACCATTGGCAGAGACTTGACCCTGTCACGAGCGCTAAGCACTTAGCCTCACTCTTTCCCTTACAATCCAACGCACCAACTCAGGAAGAGGGGAGCCATCGAACATAGGGTGGCCACGCATGCCGTAAGGATAATCGTTTGATAAGAAAAGCTGGCTTCTCGCTCATATACCAGCTCGTCTGTGAACGGTTTGCTGGCTCTCTGCAACTCCTCGTCAGTTCTCAGAACTGTACCAACCGCCATGCGCATCTTATAGTACCTGGTAAGCGACAGTCTGACAAGCGGTGGTCACGCCAAGCAAGAGTGTGGCCCACGACAGGCCCAGAAATGAGTGAGCTGTTAACGTGAGGCCAGCACTGATAGCCAGCATGAGCAAGTAGATGATGCCCCGCCTTTGTAGTGCATCATTATCGTGACGAAGCCTCGTGGCTTGCTGTGTGCGAGACCGTCTACACAGCAGCAGGTCGACTAGCCACCAGAGGAGGCGAATCGAGGAAGACAAAACGAGAAGGCCCAGGCGAACCAGCACGAAGAAGACACCGAACACTAGCGTCCCGAAAGCGTAAAGGAACGGATAGAACGTGAGAGGCGGGGCCGACACGTCCAGGTCCACAAACGAGTGCTCGTTCAGCGGCCCGGGAAGGCTGGCGAAGACCTCGCCTGTGATAAAGAACACCTCAAGAGTTAAACGTTGTTATCACTAGCAAGTGTGCTTTCAACTGGTTTCATTGCTTACCGACGAGGGAATAGAGGTTCTGCATAACGACAACCAACACATTTTGAAGGTGAGTCATAGCCCTACTACTTATTCATCTTCTCGAAAAACACAAGTAGCTACCTTGAGGTGTTGATCGCCCGTCACAGTCACCCAGGCGACTTGAAACAGCGGCAGACCCACGAAGAGCACACCGCACATACGGAACGTGTGATGGCGCCATGCGAGCCCAACAGCCACCGACTCTGGTTATGGAAGGGTGAAAAAGAAAACAAAACTTTAATACACCAAAGCTCTCTTCTCTCGCTCTGGCCAGTAAGTGGAGTACCTCCCGACGAGTAGCGACGGGCCATGGCGGCCAACACGAGGAGGAACACGAAGAAGTAGGCCGGTATGGCCGATACGAGGTGATACTTCAGCATCTGCTCTACGATACCCGGATAGTCGTACTCCAGTTCCAACTGCAGACAACCTCCCCCTTAAGTACGCGTGGTATTTGTCTCGAATCCTCATATAATATATCGGGAAGAGGAAGGTGTCGTTCACCTCGTATGTGCAGGCCGGGTCGACGAAAAATACGATGTGCAACGGCTGAGGTTCGGAAGCTCCGTGAAATTTGATTGGGATCTGCACATAAAAGTTAGCTCGAAGAGACCTGTGATTGTTAAAAAGGTTGTGAAAACAAAACCTTCTCCTGATTGGCAGTAACCATGATCTCCTCGGCCATGTGCGGCATGAGGCCGAACATGACTGGCGTCCATGCGGCGCGACAGCCTTCCTTGTTCGCATTCCTCAGGGTAAGCAACTGCGGCATCCGATGATCCACAGCAGGTATCGTAACGTTCACGAGTGCGTCATGGCTGGGCGCCAATAGCCACTTTGCTGTGTCCCAAACGAAAGTGCGCCGTTGGTGAATATTATGTTGGGGGGGGGAGAACGAAAGCGAAACTAACAGGTGAAGCCGTAAAGAGGAAGGTCAATGTGGAGTGGTGAACGGGCTTCGAAGAACTGGGCAAAAATGAAGGACGCCGATTCAGTGGTAGGGCGGACCACCAAATACTCGTAGTCTAGCGGCACACCATCACACGAAACAGTCGCAATGAGTTGCAATAGGAGACACGATTAAAATCGAAGGAAAGGAAAGTACGTTACCCTGCAACTGAGCGGGCGTGAGGTGGAGAATGGAGAGGTGGTCCTCTCCAGACCCCTTCGAGGGGGGCGACATGCGAACGTTACCGCCGCGCAGGAAAATGTCGTCCTCTCCGTACTGTCTCGTTACGAAGGAGAGATTTTGTGCCGACACCGATCCTCCCTGTGGAGAGAAATCCGAGGTATGCATGGAATGCAGAAAAAGGAGAAAAGGAAAGCTAATACCTGACTCGAATAGAGCAGAACGTTCTGCTCCCCTAACTGTGTTGGGCAAATGAGTACGAATGAATGACCTCGCCTGATTCAATCGAAGTGAGTCGCTTGCTATATGTATGAAGTTTTACCCAGAATGCAGCAGAGTACCAACGGGAAATGTTAAAAACGCGGACAGAATCATGAGGCTCCAATCGGAGCAAGGGAGAGGCATGTATCATCTCAGGTCGAATCACATCTTTTGCAGCGTCGCTATGTCGACAATAATTAATAAGAATTCCGAGAATGTAACATTGATGACGTACTCGGGATACGAGCGAAGCTTCGGCGTAGTGTACCACCGGTGGATGGGCAAATGGAAGCCAAGTCGAATCGGAATTGGACTGCTCGAATATAGAGAAAAATGAGCCTATTTGGTTTTGAGTCATCACTGGTCCCACCTGATGAAGTATCGACCGAAGACGAGCATCCTTTCCTCTACAGAGACGATCGCTCGATTCCTATGGAGGCTGGCGAGCTCCAGGAGCGCAGCAGACACGACCTTTACCAATTGGTTACACCACAGGATGCTCTAAATTGACGCAACAAAAATGCAATCAGAACGACCCGAGGCCTTGATTGGGCCCAATGGAATCTTTGCGTGCCTGGTGGTCGGCTTCGAGCCTCACTCCGGGCATAGAAGTGGTGAGTAGTGAGAATCCGTTCGAGATGGGAACCAACGACTCGAGGCTGGCGAGGTCGGAGCGAACGAGAGTGTCTCGAAAGCTGCCGGCGATGGAAACGACTGTCACGTTGGCCAGACCTGGATTAGAAGGAATAAGGAATCTTGTTAACCACCAACAGGTTACAGTGGAACTAGGTTGAGACACACTGAGCGAAGTTGTGTTGACTAAATTGGTTTGCGACCGCGACATGTTGAATTGGCTGCGCCAATAGGCGTTCACTTTGTGGTACATATCGGCGACAGAACGGTGTAGCAGAAGTGGCATAAGCCTGCAATTTACATAGTAAGTCGGAATCAATGACAAGCTGGTCGTCCGAAACTGAATGAAAACACACAAAAACTGCAACGCAACGTTACTTTGCCGTACGTGTGTGGACTGTTCAAGGTGATAAGGGTTTGGACGGAGCCTTCCCGGTAAGCCGGGTGCAGGAAGAGTGACCGGGCGACAAATCCGCCCATGGAATGTCCAACTATGACAACAGACGAGGGAGGCGACGCAAGATTGGACTCTGAATGTGAGGATTGTGTGTGTACTTGTGAGCGAGTGTGTTAAGAGAATAGGAGTCAGACTGAGGAAACCTCGATAGGCGTGGAGTATTGCGTCGATGCAGTGGATGGCATGCTCGACCTGCTCTGCGAGAATGTCGCCATCAAAGGCCGAAAGCTCTTCGTTGAAGTGCGCCGCGAAGAGGTCCACTCCTTTTTGCCCCTATTTTTAATGAAAAAAGGAGTAAATAAGGAGAGAAAAATAAAAGAAAAAAAGGCTAACCACATCCTCTGCGAGTCGACGGGTCACACCGCCCAGAGACCGAACTTGCGAAGCCGAACCAGCATTGCCCGGGATAAATAGCACCGGCTGGCCCATCTACCACCATGTTCAAATACATTGTGCATAAATAAACTCAAAAACTAAAATGAGAGGTTTCTAACTGGTTTACCAAGGACGATGGCTGCAGCCCGTCGCGGTAGAGGATAAGGTTATATTTGGCGTGAGGGGAGGAGGGCACTGCTATGGGCAGGTATCTTGGACGCATGTAGGTCATGGCACAGTAGTTCGGGTTCACCGACACGAACACTCGCCAGCCACCCAGTACCAGAAGCGCTACAGCGGCCGCCAGGACCAGTGCCAACACGACCCACCTCCCTGCTGCCCTTATCATTTATTTTCATATTATTTTTTAGAAACATTTTCTTTTGTACATCCCTCTCTTTTCTCTGATGGAGGCCAACCTTCCGGACCTGTTTGGTCTCCCCGAGGAAGTGCTACTTAGAGTTTTCTCTTTTCTTCCCCGGCAGAGGGACCTCGCCGCTGTTAGTCTGACCTGTAGCCACTGTCACCGCTTGACTCAAGACAAATCCCTGTGCAGGGTACCGCCCACCCCAGCGAACACTCCTCCCAGGCTCATAAGGCGCTTTGCAGCGCAAGAGACAACGTGTGGTTCACCTTATAGGTTCTGTTGACGTGGGAAAGACTACACTGATAGGTACTCTTCTTGGCTGGAAGCCGAAGACCCGTGGCGCACTGCTTTCAGGCGAGTGCGTCAGCTCGGCATGGTACCTTGGGTTGGAGGCGGTCTCAGAGGAACCTCTGCTCCACGCCATCCCCGACGACTGGCGCTGGGACCAGGCCTACCTGGAAACATCGGACACGATCTATTGCCTACTGCACAGCAGCGGCTTCAAGAGCCTGCACAGAGAAGACTCCTGGTGCGGCACAGACATGTTGCTGTGGGTCGTCTCTGCCCTCTCTACAGAGTTCAATCCGGACGCGATTCATTGGCCCTGCTTCTACTTCGACAAGCCGGTGTGTTGCTGTGCTGACAACCTTGATGTGTTGTTCCGTCCCCCCATCCTGCTCAACCTTGTTCCCTCTCGATCGGTAGGTGGTGGTGGCCGTGACCAAGATGGACAGGGTAGCCTGGTCCGATGAAGAGTACAACAAAGTAGTGGTGCGGGCGACGGGCGAGCTGAGAAAGCGCTCGAGCTTCCGTCCCGTCTTTGTCCCGGTGTCGGCCTCCCAGTCCCTCAACCTGAAGGAGGTGGCTCCAGCTTCTCCTCTACTCCTCGCGTATGCGCTCACGCTTCTTCTTCCCTTTAAGCCGGTACCCAAGGACGTGTGCGTATGGTACTCGGGCCCTACCCTGATGCAGGCCCTGGAAGCCATCGAGTCCGTGCCGGTGGGTCAATCGGTAGACCCATTGCTGGCACGGGTGGTGTCCACCGCAGAAGGCGCGTCCCAACAGTCGCCGTCTGGTGATCTCTGTAGACTCTACATACGTATCTATTGTGGAGTAATGAGCCTAAGCCAGGAAGTGGTCCTTCTCACTGATGCAGCAAAGGCAGGCTTCACTCGGCAAATTAGTATTATAAACTATAAACTATATTATTATTATTATTATTATTATTATTATTATTATTATTATTATTATTATTATTATTATTATTATTATTATTATGAAAAAGGGTGTTCTTGACACCATTAATTAATGCCTATTATTATGAAGCCCAGCTGATCGCCCTCCCATGTCAGGTACGCTTTCAAGTGAAGGCGATGCAAACGCCGCAGAATAATGCCCGGCAGTCGATCATCCACGCCTATCCGGGCGAGCACGTCCAGCTGGACTTGTCGCTCGCCGAGGGCGAACAAGCACTGGCCCCGGAGACATTGACCCCGAAGTGGGGCGACCTGATCATGGCCCCGGTGCAGCTGGACCGGTTCGCCACCGCACGGCTTGTGCGAGCCTCCATCGTCCTGGGTCGCCTCACGTCCAGCCCGTTGATCGCCGCCGGATTCACCTGCCAGTTCGACGGCTGGGCCTCGCGGCAGAAATGCACCTTCCAGGTGGCTTCTTCTTCCTCTCCTTTGCGTCCCCCCTCCCTTCTTCTCCACAAGCACACCGAAAAGGGAGCAGCTCCCTGGCCAACACGTACAGTCTCTATCCAGAAACTGTTGGGAGAGTACGACGTTAAGACGCGGAAACGAGTGCGAGTCCCAAGATTCGTGCGTTCGCACAGCCTCGTACGCGCCGTACTTGAGCTCGCGCAGCCCGTTTTGTTCGCCCGTCAGTCCTTCCCTCCGTCCAGCCAGTTCGTATTGAAACAAGAGGGTGGGTTTCTCTTCTCTCTTCTCTCTCTGGTTTTGCGAATGAATGCGAGAGATGGTCTTCACGAACGAGGCCTATTTTATGCAGGAAGCGTAATTGGACGGGGATGGATCACGTCAGCCGAGGAAACAACAGTTGGCCAACTCAGACGTGGATGAAGATGAACTCAACTTCCTCATGTGTGAAAATATTTATCTACTGATATAATGCTACAACCCTTCTAGTCAACCACTCACCAATAGCCAAGAGGGCAGATACAACAAAACCCTCCCTTCCGACCGCGGTCGCGCCTCGCCATGACTCGTCGGTTCGGTTGGAGGGTTGGTGTCTATTCTGTAGGTTTACGCTCTTGTGAAGTCGGCCAGCACGCTGAGTGCGATGTTCGCCGGACCCTTCTCGTCGGCCGCTACAGATGACAGCCAAAAATGAAGGAGGAATATAACCGAAATGAGCAAAACAATCATGAACATGTATAAACGTATAAATGTATATTAAAAAGCACCTCTTCTTCGATGCCTGAACACTTGGCCGTCCCGTAGGGTATTGAGAATGTCGTCTACCATACCCTCGTCCTCTTCATCGAGCAGCTGCGTTTTCGAAGAAGAGAAGGCCTTGCTTCTCGCGGTCTCCACGCTCTTTGTAACCTTTTACCCAATGATAGACTAATTAAGCATTATTTTTAATCTTATATTTTATATCGCACCTTTTTCTCTTTGAGGGCCGCTCGCTTGGCCGCGCGCTCGGCAGCCTTCTTCTCTCGCTCGTTGTCTTCTGCCGCGCGCTGGAATGTACATTTTCGAAGGTTAGTCCGAAAAAAAAAAGAAAACAAAAACAAAAACAAAAACAAAAACAAAAACAAAAACAAAAACAAAAACAAAAACAAAAACAAAAACAAAAACGAAGCGACAAGCGAGGAGAGCGGGGCGTGGGTGTGAAGACTTACCTCGAATGCCGAGCAGAAGGTAGAGATCAGCGTGAAAAACTCCTCAGGATCACAATTGGGGTCTTCTCCATAGAACTCGAGCACACCCTAGAAAAAATAAATAATTGTCAAAAAGAACGAACAAACGAATGAACAACAGAAGAGTTAGGACCTTAAAGAGTTGTTCGGTTTCCAGGAGCGTCTCGTCGAGAACGTAAATGACGTCTCGGGCTCGCTTGTCGAATTCGTGAGACCAGAAGTCAAGGAAATGCCAACACCAACCAACTCCATTCTCTTTAGTTGCGCTGTAAAAGCGAAAGCGACGTATTTTTTCGGGGGGGGGAGAAAGAAATGGAAAAGGATATCTGGAAAAGGTCGAGGAATCTGTCCTCCGCCTTCGGCGTGGGATGGAAGCTTTGCAGAGCGGCCTGCAGCTGCTGCAGGTCCCTCTTCAGCGTCATGAACTCGGCCTTGAGCGCGCTCAACGACACTGTGGACATTGGATAATTAATGAATTGCGTTCAATCATTCGATGAAAAATAAAATCCCATTAAATAATTTCTTCAATATATTTTTATATCCTACCGCGAGCGGCGTCGCCGCAGTGGGAGAGCTCGTCGGTGAAGTCGAGCAGCTCCATGTAATCGTTGCGCACGACCCTGGCGAGGTAGTGCAGCAGCGTCGTTCTGCCGTCGGCTCCTTTCACATCCATCATCTAATAACATTTGATAAATAGTGATAAAATGGTCAATGCTACTATAAAATATTTATACTCAGTATTAGGAAATGGATATAAGTTATTATATTGTATTGAGATTTATGCAAACATGTGGGGAAAACCTTTGGCAAACTGGATAGCTTAAAGCCGTTGACGCCGCCTCGGAAGGTGCCTTCGTTGACGAAATTTCCCAGGAATAACACAAGCTATTGAAAAAAAAAACAAATTGGATAGGCAATTAAGCAATACAAACATACAAAACCAAGAATATTATTGTATTTCTTGATTGGGAAAAGTTACCTCCAGAATTTGCATCCATTTTTTGTTGGTCTTAAATTCAAGCGTTGCCACGCGTACGGTTTCGACGCCCTGATTGGAGGATTTAGGAGATCAATTGAGTTCACTGACGATGTTGCATAGCAACGAACCGGTCGTATCTCGGCGAGCTTGTCGGCAAACTCGAGTTTATAAAGGAAGAATTTGAGTCTCTCGGGAAGATGCGTTACTGTTGACAACTGCAACCAATCAAATCCATCAGGAATAATTGTCGACATGGTTCTCGCTAATTGGATACCTCGAGGAAGAGTTGTTCAGGATCGGCCAATGCGACTCGCTGATCGTACGGCTTCATGCTTTCCTTCTTCGTATAATCTTTGATTTGCTCGATCTGTTGATTGGTTGGATGTTATTTGGTATTTCCTTTTATGATGCAATGTTGCATTGCAATGAACACGTGCCTCTTCGGGAGTGGGACCGAAGGAATACAGCAGGCTTACGTTTTCCTTGGATAGTACCTGAAAAGGAAATTTGAAATCGTTACTAATGGTTTCCTTGTAACCTGTCACATGTCAACAACGAACCGTTTCATCGAGCGAGAGAATGGCCTTCCTGATGGCTTCGTTGGGCTGCTTGAGTCTGGCCAACATGATGGCTGGAAAAATTCACGTGAGTTAAGCTGTTCCTTTTCAAGTAGCGTTCCACCAATTTTCCTAGCCTTCGTCTCTTTATACCTATATTCTGTGATTTCTTCGGATTCAAGATATGGTGGCGTGCCTCGAGCCTCAGCGTCGGTTCTGTGAATCAAATAATTGGTAAATTTTTCCAATAAAATTTCGTTTCTGTTTCGCGTCTTTCCGCTGCTGTCGCAGTGGGAATAGATGACGAGGGAGAGTCACGAACCGGCCTTGTCCTTGATCGGGATGGGATTGGCGGCGAACATCTCCTCGATTTCGTTCCAGTCGAAGCTGAGCTGTTTCTTGAAATCGAAGCTTCCCCACACCGTGTTCTTGATCTTCGTGTCGGGCAGCTTGACCCACTGGTAGCCCTTGAGTTTGATGGTCGGCTTCTGGGTCTTGCGTTTGGGCAGTGACGACACCTCTTCAAGAAAGAAGAAAATGAAATAAGATAAAATAAGATAAGAATGGAAAAAACAATCAATTGGCACTAAGGGGTCAAAAAAAAAGATTGGACGGGTACGCGAGGCCGAGAGGCCGCCCATTGGTGGAGGCGGGGGTGGAGATCCGCCAATGGGAGGAGGAGGGGGTGGCGCCAGACTTGTTGCGCTTTCTGTGAAATTCCCAGTCGTCGTCGTCGCCTCTGGCTCTGTATGGTTTACCGTTGTCGCCTAAAACGAGCCCGTTCAGGGTCATTTCCATGGAACTGACAACCAAAGCGATTTTGTTTCGCTAAAAAGCGTACCGCTGCGCTTCCGAGGCTTGAGTCTGCGGCGGCCACTGTCGCCGACGCCGGCGTTATCAGCGAAGCGGAAGCCCCTGCGGCGGACAGGGCGGCCGTGAGGGCCGTGGGCCGCTGTTCAATGATCTGCTTGAGGACGGCCAGGGTCACTTCGCCCTCGCGTCCGAGCAGCTGGGCCAAGAGGGCCTTCATTTTCTGGTACTCCTCGCCGTCCCTGTCCAGGAGCTGGTCCGGCAGGGGCGCAGGCGGGCGGCGCCCGGGGCTGGGCGGAAGACTCGGCGGACGCTCATCAGTACCGCCGTCGGCGGCCTTGAAGGGCGTGGACGGGGTGCCGTCTGGTGCCGCGGCAGCCGTCGCGGCCATGCGTTTGGCGCGCAGGTTACCGAGGCGCTCGCGTGGGGTGAGGCTGCCGTCGCTGTGCTTGAGCCGCGGCTGCGACCCGGACGGGGACCCGGCGATGCGAGACCCGTTGGAGCGCGGGCTCTCCGGCAGGGGAGGAGGGGCGGAGTCATTGCGGTCGATCCATGCAACGGAGGAATTTGTGGAATGTTTCCTATCCTGTGCGCTGTTCTTCTCCAAATTCCTCTCGTGCTCCACCTGGGCGGCGGTCTTGATCAACTCGGATCGCTCGCGTTCCCACTCTTCGCGCGCGAACGACCATTCCTCCCGCTCGGTCGCCCACTCCTCCCGGTCCAGCTCCCACTCGTTCCGGTCGAAGTCCCACTTCTCGCGCTCCCTGGCCCACTGCTCGCGCTCGCGGGCGTGCTCGGCGGCCTCGGCCCTGAGCCCGCTGGCCTCGGCCTCGGCGGACTGTCTGGCCTGCTCCAGCTCGGCCTCGCGCTGCTTGGCCTGCTCCTGTTCGGCCTGGCGCTGCTTCTCCATGAGCCTGATGATTGCCTCCTTCTCGATGATGACCTGGTCCCGCTCCTTCTTCTTGCGCTTCACCTCCTGCACCTTGCCCTGCAGCGCCTCGAGCTTCTTGTTGAGCGCTACGGTGTCGCTCGCGCCCTTGGCCGCAAGCGACAGCTCCTCGAGGCTCACCTGGACACCTGCGGTGCATTAAAGGAGGAGTTATTATTATCCACGAGAGTGCACAGGCTCTGGGTCGTGGACGAAAACATGAAGCCCATCGGCACCTAATCTCCACTACCGACCTCATGCGTGCTTATGCATCCATTTTGATATTTTTTTTTTTTTCTATACACGAGGAAAGTGATACGAACCTCCTGTCTCGTCAAAAGCCACTGTGCTCTTCTGCAGCGCGACCTGCTGCACCAATCGCTCTGCGAGCACCCATGCCCTATTATTTGTTTCATATTAATAATCAAATGATTGATATAAGCGAATTACTTATTTGTTTAAAAAACAATCTAAATGTCCATGATTTATCGTGCCTGACTCCGGTGTCCTCATTGACGGGAAACAGACACAGATGGCGAAGCAGCGACAGAAAGGATGGGCCGAGTCCCGCGGCCTTAGCGCTCTTGGTTAACGAGGCGAAGAGCTGCTGCGCGTCACTGTTGGTATTGGCACGCGGGTGAGAATTTGTGTGCCATACAATTGTGTAGTATCGAATTATTTGAAATATTTGAGAACGATGAAAACTGAGAGGAATGGTGTAACTCGATATCTTCCACGCCCAGGTCGAGGAATCGCTGGTCGAGTTCGTCCTGATCGCATCTCGACTCTTCTTCGTAGACATCAATCTGAGTTGCCAAGTCGACCGGAGAGTGTGTTTCTTTTTTGATCCCCTGTTGGTCGGTCGGTGAGTTAGAGACAACACTTTCAGTGATAATTCTACGATTCCCGCTCAAAACGCTCCCTCCCCATTTGGATGATGACCACGGTTCACCTTAAGTATGCGCTTAATGCCCAGTCGCACGAACTCGTTCCTGAAGTGCATGCGTTGCTCGATGTCGGTGGGGACGTTCACCAGCGCATTGATGAGAGCGAGGGCGTTCGTCTGCAAAGACACAGCTTGAGCCAAAAGGAGAAAGAAGGGGAGAAAAAACAACAGAAACACTCCTTTTTCGTTTGGATAAGCAGTGTTGCCATCAAGAAAATCGGAAAATATACCTTAAGCTCGGCACTCTTGGACTTCTTGAGAATGACAAGAAGTTGATTGAATCGCGCCTTTTCGCGCTTCACGTTCTTGAAATTCGTCATTGCGTCCAACACCAGCCTGGCCGCCCCCAATTGGCGCGGTGAGCGTTCGATGGAAATTGCAAACAAATAACTTAAGAATCTGAAGGAGGGAAGGGAAGGGGTGTACTACTTGTGGCCATTGGGCGGGATGATGCACACGGTGGTCAGGAGCTCGAGGACCATGATCTTGGTCTTGACCTCGGGATGATCCAGGCCAAGAGCGATCGTCTTCATGGCCCCCTCCTTCTGCATCACGACTCCGAGACCGAACTGCAGACCGTCATGACAGAGCGTTAGTAGGATAGGGAAAAGGGGGGGGAGGAAGGAGGGAAAGAACGAAAACGAAAAGGGAATAAGGTGGCGGGAGGGGAGGAGACAAATAGGTGACGCCACCTTGTTGTTCATCACGGCCTTAAGGCAGCTGATGCATCCGGTGATGAGCTGGCGATGGACCAAGATCTCGTCTTCGTTTTCTATGCGTCCGGTCTTCTTCTCGAGGTCGCTCAGGTTCTTCAATAAGAGCGTGAAGCCGCCCAGCTTCTCGAACTGCTTTTGCCTTCAGGCCAGGCGAGCAACCAACAATTTCCGCGCATGTGTCGGCATGTTAGCCGTCAATGGATGGCAAGACCGCCCCCGTTAAAGAATTGAGGGGGAAGCGGCGAACGCGTACCATGATATGGGCTGAGAGAGGAGAGTCTGCTTGAGGGCTTCGACTAGGCGCAGCGTGAATTCAGTTTGCATCGCGTTGATATAGTAAGCCTGCGATTCCATGATTTTGCCTGGATTCAAATTGTCCATCGGTTACCCTGCAACTTTCCATATGTGTGTCTGTGTGTTACCTTTGGGTGCCGCAGCACCACCGCTGGGCGTTGCCGCCGGAGCGTCGCTATTGGCGTTGGGCTGAGAACTCTTGTTGGCCTCTCCAGTAGCAGTAGTGTTGGTCCCCTCTCGTGATGTGTGCAAGTTGACATTATCTCCGCCAGTCAACTTCCTCTGCACAAATGAGGAGGCAGCATTCGATGAATATGTGGAATTGTGACATTGGTTAACAAGAAAAAATTGAGGGACGTGCCCGCGCGGCCTCGCGCTGCTCCTTTTCCTCGTGTTGCTGCAACAGCTTCCATTTATCAAGCGAGGACCACTTCTTCATGGCATCTTTCTTCTCCTTGGGCAGGTCTTGCTCCCTCTACATCGATCCAACAGAAGAAACAAAGGGGAGGGATTAATGTTGAGCTATTGAACGCGGGGCTCCTATTGCGAGTAAATACCAGGTATTTACTGAACAGCAATTCGATCTTCTCCTTGGAGGGCATTGCGCTGTTGTTCAGTTCCTCTCGCTTGTGCGTGTGTGACCTGTCCACACTCCTCAAGTTTAGTGGCAAGAAAAAGTAATATTACAACAATATATTTTATATATATATATATATATATAGAGAGAGAGAGAGAGAGAGAGAGAGAGAGAACACCAATCACCTTGTGCGGTGTAGTTCTCTGCGAGCTGGTGCGCGGCCGCCGGTCGTGTCGCTCATCGCTGCTGCCGTGGAAGAGGCGGCCACCAGGCCGGAAGAGATGCTCCCCTGCCTTCCCATGGGAGCGGTCCGCTCGGGGCGGGATGGCGAGGCGGACTGGGCGGCCAACACGGAAAACGCGGCCACCTTGCCCTGCACGGTGCCGCGGTTGATGACCGCAGTACGGTCCTCGGACTTGGTCACCTGGGCTGAGCCGGAGTACGCGAGAGGAGTCTCCGACTGGACCAAGGCACCGGATAAAGCAGCGGATGAAGCCGTACTAGAGCCGTGCGAGTCGAACGCGGAGATGGTGACGCTGCGGGAGCTGCCGGAGGCCGCAAGAGGTGAAAAGACAGATAATGAAGTGGCGCGCGTGGCTGGCGAGTTAGAAGAGGACGGGGCATCGGAAGTCGAGGCCACCGAGCTGGAGTGCTGAAGTCGCGGCGCCGCCCCGGGCGAAGCACTATCGCCTGCGCTCGCGACGGTTATTGTGGCGGAAAAGCGGGCTGACCTTCCTGACGGCAGGCGGCTCCCTTCTTCGCTTTCCCCCAACTCATTGTAGTTGTCATCAACCGAGTCGTATCCCTCTTCTTCCTTTTCCTTCTTTTCATGAGCCTTCTTTTTCTTCTTGCCAAACTGGAAGAGTTTCTTCATCTTCTCCAATTATCGATCTTTCCTTTGGGAATGCTTTCGATACGTCTTCGTCGCTCAATTATTATCCACTGTTTGGTGTAGGACAAAAGCCCCAACAAAAGAGGACCACAACAAGTGTTTGGTTGTGGACCAAATCTGCGTGCTCCTCAAGCAATAACTTTTTTTCTTCGTCCTTCTCTCGGCAACGGTCTTTCTCGCTTTTCGCGAGGCGTCAAGGGAAAGGAAAGGGAAACTGGTTATTTGGAGTCAACCGTTAGCCATTGCTCATTGCTGCGAAAAGGCCAACAGCCTTGGTTGGAGACTTCTATACAGTGTCATTCAATCTCCTCAGGACGATGGCGATTATCGCAAAGAAGAGGCCAATAATTACATAGTTGAGCAGTTTAGCAGTAGGGCCTTCGATATCGTGGCCGGCTTGCTGTTGCAGCTGCGGCTGTAGATGCTGTAGGTTTGGTGCTGTTGTTGCTGAGGCTGGTTCCTCTTGTTGTTGCTGCTGCTGCTGTTGCTGAAGCGGTACCTCCCAAGACGGAGGTTGCTGTGCATCACCTTCACTAGGATCCTCCGTTGGAGGGATAGCTGCCTCAGGCTCCGAAACCGCTTCGCGTTGCGGCGCTGACGTTGGCTGGGGCTGAGGCTTGGAACCTGAGGCACGTTAAATAAGCAACCAGCTACGGATATACGCATGTGCACAATTAATGCGTGTACTGGTCGTAGTAGTCGAGCCGCTGGCAGGTGGAGGAGGCAAGAATTTGGCGATGGGACCGCACTTAGGGCAGCAGAAGTTGACTGACTTCTTAGCAAGTGCTCTTCTTTCCTCAGCAGGATAGTCCAGCGCGCCGAGCGCTCCCTCGCCGGGTGTGGGCAAGAAGCCGATCAGCGCCACCAACGCAGTGCGAACTGTGCAAGAACGGAAGAATGTCAAACATCAATGAAGTCCTGACGAGAAAGGTGTGGTATGTACTGCTCCATGAAGGTTGCCAGTGTTCTGGATGGTGTGCTGAAATGGTGAGACAAATCTTAGTACCCACATCGAAGCGACCGTTGGGCTACAGCAGAGAAAAGAAAATCAACAAGATTAAGCGAGAACGGTAGAAAAGGCACTACTACTCACCGTGAGCCAAACTATGTTGGGTGGCTTGAACGGGTACTCAGCAGGCAGCAATATCCGACCGTGGTAGATGCCCCCTTCGAAGGGAGTGCCTGGGGGACCCCGTATCGTAAAGTGCCACTCAAAGATGTTGTCCTTCGGTGGTTGTGCGACGGGAGTTGAGGGATGAAAAACATAGAGAAGATGACAATTCTTACCTCGAGAGCCTTTGCCGTATATTCATGATTTATGTCCTTTTCCATTTCCTTCATCTCGCGCATAATGCGCTTGACGGAGGGGTTGTTCAGGCTATAGCCTGCTGGCACATCCATCGTTGTGCCCAACAGTTACTCTTTTCTCTTCGCTCGTAGTAAAGAAAATGATTTTCTTTCTTTTTTTTTTGGCCGTAGCGATTGACACGTCATCCCCTGTCTCAGCATAGCACGCTCCTTTCTCTGAAAGGCGGAAAAATGGTGGCAAACACAAAGAAAGTTTCCTTTTTAGCGTTTGTGTACTCTTCCTTAGCTCAATACCATCAACACGA
Source organism: Acanthamoeba culbertsoni (assembly GCA_000826265.1). Classification (NCBI taxonomy): domain Eukaryota; phylum Discosea; order Longamoebia; family Acanthamoebidae; genus Acanthamoeba; species Acanthamoeba culbertsoni. The sequence continues at coordinate 45,055 of CDFF01071304.1, forward strand.
GAGTAATTCCGAGGTTTATTGCTACACTTTTTGGGGTGCCTGCACGAATTCTTTAGTGGTGCGTGTCCACCACGAACTGCTGCAGGAAGCCGTTTGCCTGAGCTAGGGCCTTCATGTTATGGAAGACAAATCGTGGCTTGCTTCGGTCTGCACGCCTTGCTGCCTCTTCGCGAGCGATACGCTTCTTCTCGCGCTTGCGCAGCTTCGAGCGGTGGTTCTGGAACCAAACTTGGACAGTTTTAAGCGATACTCCTAATTGCTCTGCGAGTTGCAGCTTTGCGCTGGCTCCTGGCAGTGGGTCTAAATGGAACATGGCCTCGAGCGTAGAGCGCTGTTCGTCGGTAAGAACAGCTTTCTTGTCGTCCAAAAAGCGAGCGTCGCTTCTTTCTTTGGCCCGTCGTTCTTTCCTGGGGGAGTTACTTTCGGCGTCAGCCGACCTCTTCCGCTTGCTGTGAGTGGTAGGAGCACAGTTGCGTCGCTGCAGGAGCGCCATCGGCTTCTGTTCGTGTTGTGCCGGCAGAAACACGCTAAACGAGGAAACGCTAAGGTCTTCGTCGTTTCCAGGGTTGAGAATGAAAGAAAGTGAGGACTTGCGGCCTCGGGTAGAGACCGTTGACTGGGTGAGCTCAGGCGATGAAGGCGAAGAAACGTAGTCTGAACAGGGCGAAGAGGGAGCAGGAGAAGAAGTAGCTGAGCGGGCAGCTGGTTCCCAAGAAAAGCCATCATGAAGAAGGTCCTTTATGGCCAGGCTGCTCGAAGAGCAGAACGGAGTCGTCGTAGCTTCCTCGTTGCCGTAGAAGGAGCATGAGCTTTCGTCTGCAAGCAGGTTTGCGATTGAAGGTAGCATGCCTTAGCTGAAGTGTGCTGTTTTTCCTAGGGTGTGGTCGTGAGCTGTATGTGAGGTGTGTTACCGTGGCGGAGAGTGAAGAAATGTGCATGAGTTATGGCCGCCTATTTATGTGCGCCAAATGTTGTGCCGAGCAGGAAAGACCGGATAAAACAGTTGCCGGTTGGTCTGACTGAGCAGCGACGGAGCACTGACAAGTTACAGAGAGGTCTTTGTTAGGAAATGGACAGCGGCTGGTGATACCGTGCAGTGGCTGCCGGGTTGAGCGGACCAAAATCATCCGCTTTGTGGGTACCGGGTGTTCTCAGGTTGAGGGTTTCGGAGAAACTCCGTCAACGAAGAATTTGGGCATAAATTTTAAGAAATGCAATTACTCATATCGAAGTGCATATTTCCAATTTCCTGACTTTGTTGCCAGCTGTGACTAGCTCTTTACCTAGCGGAAGGAGCAATACCATGCACAAATGAGCGACACTCGGCAAGCTTCCGTGTTAACTATTCTCAATATGCGCGCTGCTTCTATGACACATGTTTTGGATTTTCTTGCAGGACCTCCGCGGAGAAATATGACCTGACTTTTCTCTTCGGTTACGGTTTACCATAACCGCAGAACGTGTACTAGTGTGTGGCCTTGGTCAGATGCCAAATGGTTGTTAGACACACACGCAGATCTGTGTCTGATCAATTCTGGTGTCATCAGCGGAGGTTGACATGCTAGTCGTGTTTTTACGTGGTACCGTGCTGGACCATGCTTCCCAAGACTTCAGTGGCGGACTGTTGACCACCTACCTCGACTACTGTTATGTACGATACACTGGTTGGGGGAAGAGTCACCGCTACGTGGGTCTTAAGGCCAAAGGTCGGTAGACAGTGGCTCAGCAAGAGGAAACGTCGGCACTGAAATAGAAAGTTTTCAGAAGCACCTGGCACTGTGCTGTCCTCTGATTTTCTATCGCCATGGTTTTCCAGGAAGAGACAGCACAACGTGGTCGGACGAGGAAAACGAGTAGACAATGTGAGCACACAGCCGGGAGCCAGTGACACGTTGGGGAAGGCTCCAGTGCGGCCTGGACGAAGGCTGCTTGCCCAGCCACGAAAAAGCCGCCTTCACGGCTTT